>JARRAA010021795.1:0-19807 GCA_030557295.1 Ecitodaemon sp. MM-2014 | reverse complement strand
GAGTATTTTCTGTCGTGGGATCCAGTTTCCGTCCAGTTTCGTCCGAAGGTGGAGCCATTAACGCGCAAAACGAAATAAACGCGCACACAAAGGCGCGATATCTGTATCAGACTTCGATTTGAATAAAATTCCCATCACATCGAGACTCGGTTTCGCCATTTCGCATCTCGCCCCCGAAAACGTTCAAAAACGCTATCAAAACAGGCCACTCGTCCTAACGCGCCTCGAGACAAGTCATTCAAAGTCGGTGTAAGTCAACAAACTCCAACCAACAAATAAATTCGAATATTATTATCATATGCTCTGGATATATGTGGAAATATCAGTTCCGAATTGATTCAAATTCAGATCGACATTTGGGCGTTCACGTGTGTAACAAGTTAGTAACTCGATACGCATAAATCGATATGATAATAAATAAACGAAAGATATAAAATAAAATTATGGCGATTTTGTTGACGTGTCTACGACGACGCATTAAAATGCAAATTGATTGTCGTTTATATCAATCTTTTTGTTTTTTTTTTCGTGTTCAAAATTTGCGACCTAGGGCGATAAATGCGACAGTTTTTTGTATAATTCCAACATAAATTTACCGTTCGCCCGAATTTCCGCGGAGAATTATGGAAATAATCTCATCGAATATGGAATCAAAGCTGTAAACCTTATTATTACACGATAACAGATATTAAATAAGTCGTTAATCGTAAATTTACTAATTCCATATTAAGATATGACGGAACTATGAATTATGACTTATTTTGTAGAAAAATTGGGGGAATTGTGACAACCGAATTACTGATAAGTTTAAATGAAATTTAAGAACAGCAAATTTCTTTGCATTGATAAACGAATAAATTAATTTAGGTTTATATAGGTTCACATGAAAATGTAGTTAACCTTATTTGCGTTTTATTTGGATTTGGTTGCATATCACAAAATTATAGTTGTTAAAGCTGTCGCAAACAAAATTGTTAAATTTGATGATTGTTGAAGTATAAATTATATTCAAGCGAACAAAAAGCAGCTTAGGCATGATTGAAAATGTCATAGATGTCGAACATGTCAAATTATCATTAACAAAAGTTGTATTATCAACCGAATGGTGAAAAACATAAAAAATCCTAGCACACTGTCCAGAACTAAAATTGCAAATGCTCTTGAACTCGTAAACCCGCCGAGCTTGATTGATAACCACTTGGTACACCTGGTAATTAATTACCGACGAGGTGAGGTCGGTGACATTTTCCAAATCGCTTTGTTCGATTCGGTCGTTTACAATTCGCATTCCTTTGATGGGCAAATATATCAGAGCAACTTTTTATTATTCCTCGCGAGGCGTTCCGCTCCTTGGTATACAGCAACACATTCTACATGTGCGACTGGTTGTATACATTAATTATATTTCGAGCTATTTGTTACACTAGATTGATAGTTTTATTTAATTATGATGTTAGTTAATGATTGCTTTGTTGTGGTCTGGGCATCTAAAGTCTAGACGGGTTAATGATCATAAAAGGATTTTATTTTGTTTTGGGCAGGGTTTATCTTTTTATTTGTGAATTTTGGCATTGTTCTTGAAGATTAAAGAAGCATCTGAAGGCACGAGCCACTTCATTGTTTCGGTTTAAGATGATGCGAACGATTTAAAGTTCGAGGAAGAGGATCGGGTATGATTAATAAACATCTGTGGACGTTTACGCGTGATCTGTTTAAATTTATTCGCGCATGAAAAGCACAGTAGGTGTTCGAGGTGAATTCTATTCAAATTTTGTCACCAACGCTGCTTTGTCCTCAAAAAAGAATAACAAATTAAAGTCGCTCAATGACCTTAATAACAATTTGATGAAAATAATGCCAATTATTTATAGAGTCTTAAAAATATTCCTAGACACTAATAATTAGTTAGTTGTTTTTAAAAGCGTTCGGGTTTTATTTTTCTAGAATTTTTCCGGCATTCTAATGCCTCGTTGTCAGTTATTGTCCGCCAAGTCATGACCAGATGTTACATCAGCGTGCAACTGTAAATTCAAAATTTAAATTCATTCAAATTCTAAATTTCGCCCGGCTATCATGCGTGTCATCGCTTGAAGCCCGGAACGAATTTTCTACTCACGCATGGTGAAGCGTTCATCATCTTTCAACAACAACAACCAAAGGCATACTAGTTTCATTTTAAATCTCCGAAATGATTCATAAAATACCCAAATTACTTATTTTCCTAGGGCCTATCAGCCAGTAGTTAGAACAAACTCATCGCGTCATCTCTTAACAACCACTTTAATTAAAGATCTGCAAAAAATTGTTACATTTGGATATTTTTACCGACTAAGAACGATTGTTGAATAAATACATAAATTAGATCCGACCGCCGAATGTCAATGTCATAATTAATGCAAATATGCGAATGAGAAATTTGATTTTCATCTCTCCATAAAATAACAAACAGGTGAGCAATGGTGCAAATCATCAAAGTAGAAGACAGCCAAGTCGAAATAAGCGACAGGTCGACTTTGATGTACAGAAACCAGTTTGCGGTTTATTTTGATCGGGGCACAATTTCAAGATCAAGATCAGGATCATGATCTCGATCATGCTCAATAAAATGTAAAGGTTGTGTCTAATATTCGAACTGGATCAGACGAACAAGCTTTGCCATTGATTCTGATCGTAATGATAATTGTTTAATAATTGATTATGTCAAGACTTCACCATTAATTACGTTAAAAACGGATAAACCGGGCGTTACAATAAATAAATACGTATTATATCTAAAAGTAAAGCAACGAAGCATTTCAGCAGGTAGGAATGTCTTTAGGTTCATTCTTTAATTGTTTTTAATTTTACTATAATAAATTATCTTCCATTGGACAATGATTTAAGAGCACAACAAATAATTACATTTGGAACAAGATATGGGATGGCCTTTCAGTAAGATTGCTTAATATTTCATGCATTAGTCTTTCACGCGACGACTGTGGCGGCAAACGAGCAGCATTTTTATGCTAATCGTTCATGAGATAAATAAATGTCATAAATTATTCCTTTTTTATCGGAAAAAAATCTATCACTAAGAAATAAATTAAATATTTGGAATCAACCCAATCAACTACTAATATTGTTATAGGTATTAATAAATTCAAAACGTTTTTGAGACGCCCTGTAATATTTCAATTCGACAACCACGTGTTAATATTAATGTTACATAATTAACGTCATGACATGTCTCGAACGTTTGACAAAAGTTTACACAAAAAATGTAACGGTGCTTTAAACATTTTTTAATTACCGCCATAAATTTGCTCGCACCATGCGCGTAATTATTTTAATGAGCGCAAAATTAATATGTTAATTCGAGCGCTTTGAGGAATTTAACACGCCCGACGCGTTTATTATGGTTTCGAGGCGTTACGAGACGTCTGAAATTCGTAATTAAGATTTTTCCTGTTGGGAGAAGCGCGAAATCGATTATGAGAGCAAATTACGCGCTAAGTTATAATTAAAATCTTTACGAATATTTTTATACGATTCCAGTATTATCTATGGTCGAATTTTGGTCTGAAGGTTTTTTAACGTATGTGTTTTTGATTAATTTTTATGGAAATACCAAACTTATAAGAATTTAAGAATATTGTTTAATAATTCAGGTGACATCTATAAACTTTAATCTATAAACGTTAATTTTCTGTAATTATTTTGCTATTGTAATTTTCCATTCAATTTGTATCTGAATCTTTTTTTTATATATTTGATGCCTTTTTTTAAGTTTTTTCATATTAATTTTTAGTTCATATATTCTAATGCATATTTTATTCTCCAATCGATTAAGCCACTCATTCGAGGAGCTAATTTACAACCATAACGAAAGAAATAAACAAGCGTATTGCGGATGCCCAATTCGAGCCTGTATCATGTAAATTCCGATGGAATCGGAGATAAATCCGAAGATAAATATGGCTTTATGACTTTATAATTATACAATAAACACGCACCAAACACACCGGTTATGGCCGATTAGTTTCACGCTGACCGAGCGATTGTAACCGATCGTAACTGTTCGCTTCGTCACTTCTGTTTCGTATAAAGTCTATCAAATAGTGCATTAGTAACGGAAGTTGTTAAATTTGTTAATGTCGATAATTAAAAGCGCCGTTAGCAAAAGTAACTAAACATCTAAACATTGGAAGAAGCAAGATGTTTCAGATATTTTGTTGACATCTAGGTGTTAAATGAATAATCAAAAAAAGGAAATTGCCCAAAATTTCGTTTTATAACCACTCTAGGGATGCCTGGTCTCAAACTTACAAACTTTGTTTTTTATTCTTTACAGATTTGTGTGTTTGTGTTCTTCGTGATTTTCGAAGACACCAACCAACACACTCTACGAAAACGATCGTCTGAGGATAAACACTTTCCCTCTGACAATGTCCCTACGTTTAGACGAGATGCTGTCGAACAAATGCCATCCTGGGAGGAAATCATCCATCGCTCAATGCCCTACACCGAACTCTACGGATCTAAATCTCTACCTCTTCGAGCTGCGGTGGAAAGTGTCCCGGACATTGTCTCCACATCCAGACGACTCCCGTTGAGAGATTCTGTCGAAGCACGTCCTCAGAGTGAAGAGTTTGATAATACACTGGAAATGATCCCAAATTTGGACTTTGAAAAAACCGCCTTTGAGCAGCCCAAACAGAAACCTGAGAAGATAACTCAATATCAGGGCCAACCAAAACCGCAAGTGTATTACTCATCGAGGAATCAATTCCAACAGTTGGTCCGTCAAAGCTACTTGACGCCTGTGTACAGAGTAGACAATGCTCATCAACAGCTCTATTACCAACCACCTCCCAACTTTCCTTACTTCAACTACAGGTTTGCTCGACAAGCTAGAATGCAGGACCCAGACGAGAAGAAACTTGTTTGTTACATCCGTGGGCAAAGCTCTCATCGTAAAGAGCCTCTAGCATTCGAAGCAGAAAACCTGGATCCCACTATCTGTACGCATGTCATCTACGCTTTTGCTAATTTAGACCCCCACACCTTTGAGGTAACGGCCAATGATGAATTTGACATTGTCCAAGGTGGATATCTATCTGTATCAATGCTCAAACAAAAGAACCCGGCACTCAATGTCCTCCTATCAGTCGGAGGACCAAAGGAATGGAGTTCTAACCGATTCACTCAAATGGTGACATCTGCCCACCGTCGCACAAAGTTCATCTACTCTTTGATCAAATACCTTAAGCAGTATCAATTCGATGGCGTGGACCTTCACTGGTTGAATCCAGGCGATGAAGAATTCCAAGGCCAATCCTCCGATCGTGAATTTTATCTTATCCTTCTCGAAGAACTCGCTGAGATCTTCAAACAACACAACTGGTTGTTAGCTATTTCTGCACCAGCAAACAGATTCCGCGTTGAGGATGGTTTTGAGCCAGGAAGACTAAACGAATTTGTAGATTTCGTTAATCTTCAAGCATACGATTTTAATTTGGAAAAGCCATTGGTTGCTGATCATCCAGCTCCTTTGACAGCTCGACCAAACGATGAAGATTTGGATAGCTTCAACAACGTAGACTATGCGGTTAAATTCTGGTTGAAGAAGGGTTTGAATAGGGACAAGTTAGTTCTTGGTTTGCCTTTCTTTGGAAGATCGTTTACGCTAAAGTCGAAACATGATACTTATGTGGGAGCCAAAATCAAAGGCCCAGGACAAGCTGGGTTCTATACTCAGATGCCTGGCTTCTTAGCTTATTTCGAAATATGCGATTTGCTTCTGAACGAACAGGACGACTGGACTAAAGGGCAAGATGAATCAGGATCTCCATTCATTACAAATGGCGAACAATGGATTGGTTATGATGATGTTGGAAGTATGGAAAGAAAAGTAAGTTCTAACGTAACTGCATCTAGGAAATAATGAAAACTAATATTTGGTGTGTTCCCAGATACAATACCTGAAGGAAATGAACCTTGGTGGCGCATTCGTTTGGTCCGTCGACTTGGATGACTTTAAAGGCCTCTGCGGTGACAAATGGCCACTTCTAACTACAATCAAACGAGGTCTAGCTGGGGAAAACGCTATTGCTCCCATTACGACTGTTGGAAAACCACATGGAACTTGTGACGCTGAGGGTCTTTACAATGACAGACGTGACTGTTCTTCCTATTTTATCTGCAAAGACGGCCTCTCATACAAACTCCGTTGTAAATCACATCTAATCTTCAATCCTCAAACTGGAAACTGCGAAACAATGCGTGACAATGTCTGCAGACCTGGACAAACTATCTACGTTCCTAACCCTGTCAAATCATTGGATACCATTCTCAGAAATGATAAGGTTCTGGACAAAAGCCCAAAAGTTGTCTGTTATTTGACAAATTGGGCGTTCTATAGGAAAGGCGAAGGAAAATTCGTTCCAGAACATCTTGACTCTCAATTGTGTACCCATGTAGTTTATGCGTTTGCTAGTTTGGACCCTGAAACTTTGTTGATGAAGGAGTTTGATCCATGGGCTGATCTGGAGAATAGTATGTTTGTCATCTTTAATTTTTCGTTTTTAATACTCATCATGTACCATTGTTACAGATCTTTACAGTCGAGTAACAGCTATTCACGATGTACAAGTTCTTCTGTCTCTTGGTGGCTGGACTGATTCAGCTGGCGATAAGTATTCGAGACTTGTTAGTGACGGAAGTGCCAGAAGGAAATTCGTCGTTGGTGTCGTCAGTTTCTTAAGAAAACACAACTTTAACGGTTTGCATCTTGACTGGAACTATCCAGTGTGCTGGCAGAGTAACTGCAATAAGGGAGCAGCAAGTGACAAGCCCAACTTCAGTAAACTGGCTATGGAACTCAAGAGAGAGTTTGATAAACAGAACCCACCACTAATCCTTGCCGCAGCAATCTCTGGTTATAAAGAAGTTATTGATGTTGCTTACGATCTGAGAACCTTGGGTAATGAGCTAGATTTCATGTCCGTCATGTCTTATGACTATCACGGCAGTTGGGAGAAACAAACTGGCCATGTCAGCCCTCTCAACGCAAGAAGCGGGGAACTCTATCCACAATACAGTTCCAAATTTGCTCTGGATTATCTTGTCCAACAAGGTGCCCCAAGAGATAAGTTAGTTTTGGGCGTACCATTCTACGGGCAGACTTTCACTCTGTCTAAAAGCGATTCCCATTCTGTGGGTGCCCCTGCCGTTGGACCTGGCGAACCTGGTGAATATACAAAACAACCGGGTATGTTGGCCTATTACGAAATCTGCCACAGAGTTAAACAACAATACTGGCAGAGTGCCAAGGACGTTTCTGGGCCATACGCTTACTATGGTAATCAGTGGGTAGGATATGATAACGCTGACTCTGCGTACGAAAAGGCGCAATATGTTAGAAACAACGGATTTGGTGGCATTGTGTCTTGGACAGTTGATCTTGATGATTTCACCAACAGATGTTGCCAAGGTACCTTCCCACTTTTGAGAGCTATCAATAGAGGATTAGGTCTATCCAATGACCAAGTCGTCACTAATGATTGCACCAAGCCATCTGCTCCGATTACTCCAACACCTCCTAGCATAACTACTGGCATAGACAGTGGTGCTTCAAGCACAGAGCCAGCATGGACTACAACTGAGAAGATTTCCACTGTTTGGTGGCAACCCGAAAGTACTACTCAGAGGAGGACAACTACCAGGGCCCCAACAACAACAACTACTACTACTAGGAGAACCACAACTCCTTCCTGGACCATTGAAGTAACTACAGTCCCACCACCAGCTGTTGTTATGCCTGATCAAGAGCCATCTGCTCCGAGAAAATGCACCGGCAATGAATACCAACCTGATCCGCACAACTGTAACGCCTATTATAGATGTATCCTTGGAGAGTTCAAGAAGCAATACTGTGTTGGTGGTCTCCACTGGAACAAAGAAACCAACATCTGTGACTGGCCCACTAATGCCAAATGTGATGAAAGACAAAATGAACCAGTGGCTACTGTCCCGACTACAACGCCTAGGCCAACAAAAAGACCGACTCCTCAAAGGACTACCACTACTCAGTCATGGAAACCTAAACCAACAACTCCTTCCTACACCGAGAAATGTGACAATGGACAATACTACGCCCACGAACAATGCAACAGTTTCTACGTTTGCGTCAACGGTAATCTCGTCACTCAACGCTGTGCACCTGGTCTTCAATGGCATGCCGAGGAACAACGTTGTGACTGGGGATACAGGATTAAGTGCATGGACAGGAAGAAGGTTTCTGCATTGGAAAGTGACAAGTATGGCAAAGTAGTTCAGGCACTAGTAGCCACACCTTATGATGCTTGCGAATCTGGAACTTTCGCCGGATATGCTGGTGATTGCACACAGTATCTGATCTGTATGTGGGGCAAATATGAACCGTTCACTTGTGCCGATGGTCTTCACTGGAACAGCGAAAGGAAGATCTGTGATTGGCCAGAGAACGCCAAATGTACCCAAAATTCCAATGGAGGTGCACTCCCAGGTGAAACTGGGACTGGTGGTACTGGCGGTGAACAGGTGAAACCTACCAGGAAACCTACAACAACTACTACGACCGAATATGTCCCAGAAGAACCTTTCGAACCAATGAGCGGACATTATAAAATCGTGTGTTACTTTACCAACTGGGCGTGGTACCGTAAAGGAGCTGGAAAGTACCTCCCGGAAGACATTGATCCCAACCTATGTACACACATTGTCTATGGTTTTGCCGTTTTAGACTATTCGGATTTAATTATTAAGCCGCATGATTCCTGGGCTGATACAGATAACAAGTTCTACGAACGTGTGGTTGCGTACAAGCAGAAGGGATTGAAGGTGACCATGGCCATTGGAGGTTGGAACGATTCCCAAGGAGATAAATACTCACGATTGGTCAACTCCCCAGCTGCTAGGGCTAGATTCATTAATAATGTTATTCAGTTCTTGGAGAAACACAACTTCGATGGTTTGGATCTTGATTGGGAATACCCCAAGTGCTGGCAGGTGGACTGCAAGAAGGGACCTGACTCCGATAAGGCTGCTTTCGGTGCGTTTGTTAGGGAATTACATGCTGCGTTCAAACCAAAGGGGCTCTTACTCTCTGCTGCTGTTTCTCCAAGTAAGACCGTCATTGACGCTGGATACGACGTACCAGCTTTGGCTGATGCTTTGGACTGGGTTGCTGTTATGACTTACGATTACCACGGTCAATGGGATAAACAAACCGGTCACGTGGCTCCAATGTATGTTCACCCTGAGGATGAAGTGACCTTCTTCAATACGGTAAGTTGTCATAGTTACTATTTTGAGTTATTAATCTGGTTAAATGACAGAATCATATCCATGTCAGACTATACAAAATCACACCTCTTAAAAATCCAAATCATTGTGTACATTTTGCCTATAAAAAAATCTTTAATTAATCATTTCTTATCCTTCACGTAAATCACAATGTCTCCGTTCATCACGAAATATATTGCCAAATATATGCACCCACTGCTGGTGAGATTTAAGTATACGCAAAAAGTCATTTTGGAGAAGAACTTGGTTGATACTTTACGGAAAAAATTTGGCGACCAGTCTGTGATTAAAGTAAAGGATCTCTCTGGGGGTTGTGGGGCTATTTATGAAGTGTATGTAGAATCACGAGAGTTTGATGGATTGCCAATGGTTAAACAACACCAGGTGGTAACGAGCACATTGGTCAATGAAATTAAGCATTTGCATGGTATCAGGGTTATTACCCAAGTGCCTAAAAGCATTCCCAAGCCGACTAATAGTACTGGCTCTAATACTAGTACGGTTGGTACCTCGACCAATAAAAATACTGCTGAAGGAGTGGCAGCAGCTCCCCCAAGACCTCCAGCCAAAAAATGAACTAACATTTAACTACTAAAACTCAATAAACATTTCACTTTCACATATCTGAACATCTTGAATAATTGTGTTACGCCGTCTCTTTATCTTTCTAGAACTTTACAATCAACTACTGGATCTCTGAAGGTGTTCCAAGCAGGAAGGTAGTGTTAGGTATGCCATTATACGGTCAATCATTCCGTCTAGAGAACAGAAACAACAACGGGCTCAACGCTAAAGCTTCCGGTCCCGGAGAAGCTGGTGAATTCACTCGGGCAGCTGGTTTCCTCGCTTATTACGAAATATGTGACAGAATCAAGAACCGTGGATGGACCGTAGTAAACGATCCCAAAATGCGCATTGGTCCGTATGCTTATTATAATGAGCAATGGGTCTCTTTCGATGACAAGGAGATGATTAGACACAAATCCGAATATATTCGTAAGATGAACCTGGGAGGTGGTATGATCTGGGCTTTGGATTTGGATGACTTCAAGAACACGTGTGGACAGGGCAGACATCCGTTGTTGTCAACGATCAGACGAGTTTTGGGACCCGCACCGACTGTCCAAGAATTGGCTGGTCCACAGCTTCCAGTTCAACCTGTAGTGGTTGAAGAAGATGAGTTTGTTGCACCGGAGATTGAACAAGAGAAACCAATGCTTCCTAACGCTGGTACAGAAGTTGTAAACTACAACCCTAACAGTGAATACAAAGTGGTGTGCTACTTCACCAACTGGGCGTGGTACAGACAAGGAAACGGAAAATACTTACCATCTGATATTGACCCAGATCTGTGCACACATATCGTCTACGGTTTTGCTGTTTTGAATGGAGATGAAGGCATCATCAAGCCCCATGATACTTGGGCCGACTTTGATAACAAATTCTATGAGAAGGTGACCGCTTACAAGGCTAAAGGCATTAAGGTTTTGATTGCAATTGGAGGATGGAATGATTCTGCTGGAGACAAGTACTCTAAATTGGTCAACAATCCATCGGCCAGGAGGAGGTTTATCAGTCACGTAGTGGACTTCATTGGAATGCATGATTTTGATGGTTTGGATCTTGATTGGGAGTACCCTAAGTGCTGGCAAGTGGATTGCAACAAAGGACCTGACAGTGATAAAGAAGCATTTGGTGCTTTCGTCAAAGAATTGTCCGAGGCGTTCAAACCTAAAAGATGGTTGTTATCTGCTGCCGTGTCTCCAAGTAGGAGAGTGATTGACGCTGGATATGATGTCCCTGTTATGTCTCAATATTTGGATTGGATTGCTGTGATGTGTTACGATTATCATGGTCAGTGGGACAAGGTTACTGGACATGTTGCTCCGATGTATGCCCATCCGGAAGATGCTGATGTTACGTTTAACACTGTAAGTTGTCGATAATCTTTGTTAAAGTAGTTTGTTTACAACTTTCTTTTTTTCTTTGCAGAATGCCACTATTAACTACTGGATCCAGAAGGGCGCTGATCCTAAGAAGTTGGTTCTGGGTATGCCCACATATGGTCAGTCATTCTCCTTAGCTGAAGTTAACGACCATGGTCTCAACGCACCAACGTATGGTGGAGGTGAAGCTGGCGACCAAACGCGTGCTCGTGGTTTCCTTTCCTACTACGAAATCTGCCAAAACATCAAAAAGTTAGGATGGAAGGTCGTCCGTGATAAGAAGGGCCGTATTGGACCATACGCTTATTTGAGAGACCAATGGGTGTCCTTTGATGATAGAGACATGATCCGCCACAAGTCGGAATACGTTAAATCCATGGGCTTGGGAGGTGGTATGATCTGGGCGTTGGATCTTGACGATTTCAGAAATCTGTGCAACTGCGAAACCTACCCATTGTTGAAAACTATTAACAGAGTATTAAGGGATTATTCTAAACCAGAACCGCATTGCATTTTGGAAGAGCCACTGCAGTTGGAGGGAGGAACTGTAGGAACCGTGATTCAAACCACACCAGAACCTGTAACTTGGTGGAAACCTGAAAGCACAACTAAACCACCTCGAAAAGAACCAGTGACCCTTCCAGCTCAAGGTAGCAGTGAGCAGGTGAGCCAAGGAAGTGGAGAAGTTGGACCAAGTCAAAAGCCAACCTGTCGAGGAAACCTTCACGAGCCACATGAGACTGACTGCAACGCATATTATTTATGTATTCATGGTAATCTTAACTTGCAACGTTGTCCAGCTGGTCTACACTGGAATAGAGATCACTGCGATTGGCCAGCCAATACCCAATGTCAAATGGGAGTTCCTGCTGTGGAAACACCACAAAACCCGGAACCTATTCAAGTTATACAACCCGCTGCACCACGACCAGAAGTTACTACATTTAGACCAACATACAAACCAACGCATATTACAACTCGCAAACCATCTACTGGCACCGGTGAGAAGATGGTCATGTGTTACTTCACCAACTGGGCATGGTACAGACAAGGCGAAGGCAAGTACCTCCCAGGAGACATTGACGCCGACTTGTGTACCCACATCATTTACGGTTTTGCCGTTTTGGACCCTAACACACTTACCATCAAGACTCATGACTCTTGGGCAGATATCGATAATGACTTCTATGGCAAAGTCGTCGCTTACAAGAAGAAGGGCGTTAAGGTTACGATCGCCATTGGAGGTTGGAACGATTCCCTCGGAAATAAATACTCGAAAATGGTCAACGATCCAGCAGCTAGAGCCAAATTCATTGCTGACGTTATCAGATTCATTGAGAAGTACGACTTCGATGGTTTGGATCTGGATTGGGAGTATCCCAAGTGCTGGCAGGTGAATTGCGACCAAGGCCCAGATTCCGATAAGGCTGCTTTCGCTGCATTCGTTGCTGAACTTCGCGCCGCTTTCACTCCACGTGGTTGGCTTCTCTCCGCTGCGGTGTCCCCAAGTAAAACTGTCATTGACGCTGGATATGATGTTCCTTCCTTGAGCCAGAACTTCGACTGGATTGCTGTCATGTGCTACGACTACCACGGGCAGTGGGATAAGAAGACTGGACACGTTGCGCCATTGTATTACTATCCGGGAGATGCCTACGATTACTTCAATATTGTAAGTACAAGATTTAATCCATGATTGGGAAATATATTGAGAATGGGTTATTTGTTATAGAACTACACAATCCACTACTGGATCGAGTTGGGAGCTGATCCGCAGAAACTCATCATGGGAATGCCCTTATACGGTCAATCCTTCTCATTGGCGGATACCAACGAACACGGTTTGAACGCTAAGTCATATGGTCCAGGCGAAGCCGGCGAATTTACAAGAGCTGGAGGTTTCCTCGCTTTCTACGAAATCTGCGACAAAGTTAAACGGTCAAGCTGGAAGGTCGTCAGAGATCCCGAAGGCAGAATCGGTCCATACGCCTACCAAGGAAACCAATGGGTGTCTTATGATGATATTGCCGACATAAGAAGAAAGGTACCAATAATTTCAAACGATAACTTATATAATATAACATAACATAAAGTATAATATAACAATTTCTCCCTTGCAGAGCGAGTTGATTAAAGACTGGGGTCTAGGCGGTGGAATGATTTGGGCATTAGATTTGGACGACTTCCGCAATCGTTGCGGATGCGGCAAGAGTCCCCTACTCAGGAATATGAACAACGTGCTCAGGAACGTGCCATTGGACAAACAGATCGAGAATTGCACATAAGACTACACACAACAAACGAGAATGTGATTTAACGCGATAATTTTACATGACAATACTCTACGCCATATTTTATTATTTATTAGGATATTAGGCTATCTTCCATTAAGATCTAGCATGTTAATCATTGAAATCTACTTTAGAATTTTCGCTTTCTTCGTTTTCATAATCTGCGAATTCTTCTACAATTTTGTGGGCTACTTTTGTGTTTTGAAAACGTAAGGACTTGAAAATCGTTTATATTTTGCTTCCTATTTAAAGTACGAACTATGCGAATGTTAAATATAGATTCTTTTGTAACGACATTTTTGCAATTTGCAGAAATAAAAGAATGAAAACTAAAAGTTGCGTTGCACGGTTGAACCCCAGTAATCCGACTGCTTATAATAAGGAGCTATATATCAATTGGATCGTTAAATATTTCCTAGTTCCAGATATGTCTCTCCCAAAATCGCACAAAAAGAAACTGGACTTCGGCATACCCTGCATAAACACATTGGATCGGATCGGTTTCAACCAGTTCGCAATGTTTCTTAAAATTATTAAAGAGTGGCGAACTGTTACCTAAAATTATTGACAATTACAAAACAGTAGCACTTGAACGGTTCCTAAATATCACTTGAAAAGCAGCTTTAATTTCTGCAACTAAAAAAATATATATTCGATTAGTAACTTTTAGTAAACTCTTTCGTCTCCATCCTGCCTTAATAGGCAGAATATTTTCATAGAGAATGTTCGTGAACACCCTAACTACCCTTGGTTTCTCTCTGTCCCAACATTATACTTATAGGCGGTATCTACTCAATTAATACAAAAAAAAAAACTAATTTACTTTCAATCTGAAACTTTTGAAATTTCAACTGTACACCAATTATTTAAATATTATTTTGCAGTGTCTCAAATCCCACAACATTCAAATTGGAATGATTCTGGTCTTCTTGATAATCCCTCTTAAATATGCGAAAGAAATTAGTAAATTCTATTTTCATTTGTATGAATATGCAAAAATGATGATAAAACGAAAATTTATGACAAAACATTTAATAAGTATATCTTAGTTCTAGTGACTTTGCGTCTCAAAAATTTTATTTTTAGATTTTAGAAGGATTCTGGTGCTTCCGTCCATTTCTATTAAATGTGCTCAGGTAGCTTTACTTCCTTCCACTAAACCCACTAAACGTTGGTGACTTCTAGTAACTTCAGTAACTTCTGTTTCTGTGTGGTGATTTACGATCGGTACGTTACAGAGGTTAGAATCATTTCTGTTCGCGGTCGTGCCGTTCGCGCAGTCCACAATTTCAACCACCACGTCCGAGGCGTCCTTCGCGCTCATTTCCATCGAAGACGATCGTCGCCCACAAACTAGGAATAAACCACAGCCGATTGCATCATGACGTTGAATCCGCAGTACGAAGCCATCGGCAAGAACTTTGTCCAAGCGTATTATACAATGTTCGACGATCCATCGCAACGGGCGAATCTAGTGAACATGTATAATGTGAGTTATATCGATGCTGAAACAACGCATTACGCTCAAATTGCTCATTAACAATGCGTAAACAGCGGCGGATTGTTGATTTTCACATCACTTTGCCTCACGTTTTAGGTAGAAAGTTCATTTATGACTTTCGAAGGCACACAAGTCCAGGGTTCAGTAAAAATTATGGAAAAACTGACTGTGAGTAGACATCAACTACCAAACTACATTAAAACTTATTATTTTCATTTATTAACTTCCTTCACTTATGATTTCAGTCATTATCGTTTCAAAAAATTAATAGGATAATCACTGCGGTGGACTCACAGCCAATGTATGATGGTGGAGTGTTAATCAATGTTTTAGGGAGACTGCAGGTAAATAATTACAGTAATTTTTGGGACATTTTATGGGGACAATCATTATCATTTTTGTTGCAGTCAAGTTTGAAATTCAGTTTTCTTTTATTATTTTTCTTTGTACCTGTTTTCTCTTGCTGTTAGTTTTACTTCGACTTCCCTTGTCATTTCTTTATCGTATTTTTATCATTTCTATTATTAGTCACTTATTCTACTTGAGCTAATTTTATTTATTAGAACACGCATTGAAAGTTGCCTATACTTGCTCGTTCGCAACGCTCAGTTGTTTTGCGAATAAACAACGTGACGATGTATCCGAGTAAAGTTTGGTTCTCATTAGAGTAAGAGAGTGTTACTCAATTGTTGTTAAGTCGTGATGGTTGTTATTGTTCAGACGGACGAAGACATACCTCACGCGTACGTGCAAACTTTTGTGCTGAGCCCGATCGCAGGCAGCTTTTTCGTGCAGCACGACACGTTTCGCCTCGTCCTACACGATTCGATTTAGTACGTATCTCACGAACGAGCCAACCGACTAGAAGCCTCCTTTAAACTAAATGCCCGTTTATTTTGTCACTCTCAACTTAATAATTTGCTTTACGTTGATCTTAACATGGCGATCGTAATACATTAGCGTGGTGGATTTTGATAATTTGTTACAGATACTAAAAATTAAATGGACACGTATGCATTAGATTTTGTAACTGGGCACTGCAAAAAAATATTACAAAAAGGTTGTACAAAACACTTGCAGAAGTAAGTGCGAAAAAGCTAGATACAAAAGAAACAGCGAATTAAATTTGTGCAGCTCAATCAACTCAATTACAAAATTTAACTCGCTTCTTATCTCATGCTTAACCTTCCCTTAGTCGCGAGGCCTTTTCTGACATGGCTGGTCGCATGCCACCTGAGAGGTATCCATTTAATTTTACTGATGTTGTGCACTACTGCCTTGAACACGCGGAGAGCGCTTGGTGAAAACAGGCCACTTAGATTTGATTTGTGTTTTGAGAAAATTTGAGATATATCGAAAAGAAAATATTAATGCACCTCACAAACCGGCGCGACTAAGGAAAGGCTATGCTGTATCTCGCGCGCGTAAATTCAATAATTTTTCACAAAATCTACCTTACGCGTGTTTTCTTATTTAATTTCTTGTGTTTGCGAAAATATTAATCGAAATCCATCAACCAGACTTATCTGTCCTTGCAAAGTTTATAACATTAGTTATAATTATTTCCAGTAACTTAAGGGGGATATTGTAATCTAGATTGTCAAAGTTTAGTGGATTTTGAAGTTATTTTAAAAAGCCAAAATTGACAAAAGTGGTTGACACCATCCCGCCTCACAATATTATAAAAAAATCGACATTTTCGTAAAATCTTATAGAGTATTAATATCGCTTTCCGATAACAGCAGCGCTTTGAAAATGAATATTGTTGGTAAACGATGTTTGAACTATTCTAGCTTTTTCGGTATAGATAAAAATAACATTTGTGGAAACCCCACTGTGACCCGATAACCATACAAACAAAGAAGTTTTGTAAAAGTTTCTTCAAAACCGCGTTTAAAGTTTGACGTTGTTTGTCGAGAGTTTTCGAATCTTTGAGTAGATGCCCCCTTAAGTATGTTTAGTGACTTGTGGTAACATCTAGTAACTTTTTGTTATTTTCTAGTTGCACAGGTTTGGTTAATTTCGTGAATGGCATGCTGCGTCATAATAAGCATAACCTCAAACGAATTCTCCGCTTGGCTTGATTTTCAGCGTTGTTTGGTGTCGAACCCTAGTCACGCTCACGCAATTCTAATAAGATTGTTTGTAAAACAGGCAGATGAAGATCCACCGCACGCGTACTCCCAAGTGTTCGTCCTGAAGCCGCTGGGCAACTCGTTCTTCTTGCAGCACGACATCTTCCGACTGGGCATCCACAACACCGCCTAGGCAAGTTGCGGCGCCCCGTAGCGGACATTCAGCGTAACATTTTGTCCCTCTTTAAATACACACACCGCGTCAGCACACGTTGTGCGACGGCTTTCTTTGTTCTTCGTTTTGTTCGGCATTTTTTCGAGAAGTAATGCTTGGTCTACACACACACACCGAATATTCCTTACACACGCAGCCTCATTACGAATGACAATTACTTCTTATCTTGTATAATCGTAACATAATAAAGAGTTAACTTTTACATTACATCCGGCGCGCATGCGCAACGTACTCAAGAGGGAAAATGAGTAGACATTTTCTTTTAGGACAACAAAAACAAAATGGCAGTTTTATTATCTATCCCCCACGTTCTCACAATAAATAAACTCAGGCGTAACTTACACTACCGCGTCGCAGAGGGCGCTGCATCATTTCCCTCGTTGTCGGCCGTTCTTAAGTCCAAATCCGCGGAGTGTCTTCATCGCCATGGCTTTGTTGAAGTGACGCGCTTTCTGCTCGTGCCCGCCGCCTTCGCCTGCGGCGCCCAGCGGTTCCACGTTGGTGACGATGACCAACAAGACGCCGAGGACGAGACACACTATAATGACTAGCGTGTAGAAGTGCACGGCGTCAGCGGGGAGCGCTTCCATTTCGCGCAGCGCCGCCGCGGCCAGCTCCAAGTCGGGCTTCAGCTCCAACGTATGGCGCAGGTGCAGCGCCGCGTCTTGGTAGTGGCCGTACGTCTTGAATATCTCCCCTAGAGTAAAGTAATGCTGCCAAGCGCCCTTCTCCGACGGTTGCACTTCCAACGATCGGCGCGTCAGGAAGATGGCGTCGTCTAAGTACTGCAACGTGAAGAGCACGCGCGCCAGATTGAGCAGGACGTCAGCGGCATGCGGCGACACTGATAAGGCACGACGGAAGCATTCGATGGAACGCTGGGTGTCGCCCTTGTAGTGCCAGAAATTGCCAATTTGATTATACAATTGTACAGACTTTGGTTTCTGGAAGAAAAAAATAGATTAGCTAGTTAAACACTGACGGTCGCACGCGTATATTGGCGAGCAAATGCGCGAGCCCAACCAGTCGACACCAGGAAAGATGGCCCGCCGAAGGACCCCACAATTCCCCGAAATCAACTAGTGATAAATGACGGCGCGAAATTGCTCTGTCTAAAGAACAAGTTCAATAAACGATACGATCGCTTCGCGATTTTAAATCCGTTTGATTACAAAAGAGTTAGTCTTTAGATTGTAGTACTAGCCGTCGCGTCGGTGAATTTCCACCGGAACGCGTTAAAATATCACCTGGAGTAATTTTCAGACAATCGGCTGTAATTTAGATGCTAAGCATGACAACTTCATGATTTTCCCTTAATTTGATAGTGAAAGAATTATTCTTTCAGTACTAACCACCGAAATTGCTTCAAATGGCTTCCAAAGGTGGGCAACATTTAAATTTCGTTAGTTCTTATAACTCCTTCAGAAACAGGGCAGTTCAGTTCTTACTTTTGATGAACTGCAGTTCACAGTTGTGCGTTTTCATTCATCGCATTTTTGCTAAAAACTCGGCCATGCATCCATCATTAATTATTAAATTTACATAATCATTTCGTTTTTTGGCCACAATTACATTGTGATTTTGCTTCTTTATAATGAACTATGTTTCCTTTAACTATTGAAATAATGAACTATGTATAATTTCAATAAATAATGAAAATTAAAAGCATTTTAGCAAAATACTGATGAACAAGGGCATAGAGGTCACACATTATCAATATAAATTTCCACCAACCTCTTTTTTGGCTTTCTTAAGTTTCTTCTCCAACGCGTCGATATCAAAATCGCCCTTCATGTTGAGCTTTTTGTACTTGTTGAAAATGAGCGCCGCCTGGCTCTCGGAGATCTTCGGATGGCGGTGTCGATTGGATATGCCGACTAGATTATCATAGTATGTGAAATTCACCGACTTGCCACAATCCAACTCAACGCTATCACTGTCAATTGAGTAACTGTTTCTGTTCCTCATCATTGTACTATTGCGATTGCTAAAAACAGAAATTTAGATTTCCTCTGAAATGACCTCATCGAATCGGGGAAAACTTACACTGTACAATCTGAACAACACTCTTCGACATGCCTTTTCAGCCAAACGTCACCCTCAAGATGCACTGTTGAAGCAATAATGCCAAAGACCGCATCGCTCACTGGGTCGTATTCCCGCTTGCCGCCGATCTGGAGGGCGTCCTCTGGTCGAGAATTGTAATTCTCATTGACAATCTTCGTCTGATCCGCGTTGAGGCGCCACAGCGTAGACGTTCGAGTGCCGCTCAACACGCACTCGAAGCACAGCAGCCACAGCAACTCCCGCATCCTCTCGCTATTGCTTTTTACACGATCACAGCTTCTTTAGACGCCAATCGAACGCAAACGCATCGCAGAGCTATCGTAGCTCATTTCCAAAGCTGGCAATCTCCACTGAAGACTCGCTCTCGA
>JARRAA010021772.1:0-17189 GCA_030557295.1 Ecitodaemon sp. MM-2014 | reverse complement strand
CCTCGGCCGCCTCGGCCGCGTTCTCCATCATCCCCATTTCGACAATGGGGCGAGAGCTCCCCAAGCATCCCGCTGCGCCATGAAATATTGAACGCGCCGCCGGCGGAACGCTGCCAAAAAGCGCGCCGGCACGTTTTGGACTTCTGACTCGCGTCCCAAATTTCATCCATTCTCCAATTTCTCGTCTCGGGGCGCGCGCAAAACACCTGCAACTTGGATTATTTAAAAAGGCTCCCTTCCGCGGCGACGGCGTCAATTAAGAATATTAACGGGATAGGCAATTTATTATTTACCGGCCAATTTATCAAAATTTACCAAAATTTGCCAAAAAATCATTTGTTCAGTTGTTCAGCTTGTTCAGAGCGCTGGGCCGTCGTTTTTCCCATCTATGTCATTTTCACCGCGTCTCCCCTACGCATCCTTTATAAATAATCAATTGAAGACGAACGAGATTGAATGAACATGACCCAATTTTTTGTTGCAGCTTCCGAGTCGCAGCTCGCAACTAACCTGATCTAAACGCCCTTCTGCAACTCGCGCCATCTAGCGGACGATTCTGGTAAGTTATTATTATTTAACGATTTAAACATCACTTAATGAAAGAGAAATATATTTTACGTTCGTGTATCATCAGTTTTACAAAAAAAAGTTTTGAAAAACAATTTAAATGGCTTCCGTTCGAAATATTCAAATTTTGTGTAATTTGAGGTTAGATGCGTTTAGTATCGGCACGCACAATCTTACTAACTCTATAAGCCGCCCGCACCGCCACTAGTCGCAAGTTAAACACGCGCCGCCGCCCCGCAGATATGCTAATCACCGTCTCCGCAGTCCTCGCCGCCTCCATCGCCGCCCGCCCGCCGTCCCCGGCGTCTTTGAATAAGTTGCACGGCGCGAACGCGAACATTGCGCCGCTCCACTTCGGAGACGACGACTATCAACTAACGGAACTTTTCCGCATACAGCGTGTTCCGCCATAGCACTATACGCTCGCATACAGTGTGTTTCGAGGGCTACTTTATCGAAAATAAGTTTGTAAAGGCCGTCGACGGGTTATCGACGTTTCAGACGCCCCGTAGGTGGAAATCCTCCACCACAATGGTTTCCGCCGCGACTATGAATAGAACTCGTATCGATTGTATGCAAAGATAATGATGAGGGTGGATTTATAGTCGAGTGCCCTGCGAATTATGCAAACGCCCGTCCGCAATTTATCGCGCGCTGCTTTACCCACATCTTGGCGGTCGCGCGCGTTCGCGGCGCCCTCTCTCGCTTCTTGCCTCGACTCCGCCGCGGCCCACTGGATGTCGCCCCGCGGGCGACTTAACCGAAACGAATTTATCGTTTTAGTGTATGAAGTTCGTCGTTTTTCCGTTGATAATGGAGTCGGGGAGCATCAAGGTCGTTACTGCGCTTCGCCCGGAATAAGCTCGGTGGTGCGGCGGTGCGGCGCGGCGCGTCGAACAATAAACTCGTTTCCTCCGTCGCGAGCGCGACTGCGATTCCTGCCATACATCATCGTATTGTGTAATGGCGCTAGTTTCGCTCGCACTATGCGCCGCGCCCCGCGATACGCGCGTGCAGGGTGTGTTGCGGCAGCGAGCAGCGGAGTTAATGCCGCGACTCCTGCTACAATACCACTCGAGCGCTATCCCGGTTATAATCCCGGTTATGGCGGCGGCAATCGCGCCCTTTGTTCGCATTAAACTTCGACGCGCGCCTCGAGTGGCCGGTTTACGTGCACTGTTGCTGCGATCGCAGCTTAAAATTAGAGGAAAAACATCACAACATACATTTGACTGGCGATACCTGCTTTTATCGCCGCTTCGGTCGCCGAACAATAGTTGGCGCTACCTTTGAGCTCGTATTGCTTGTTTGTCTATTGAGTTTTTGGCGTTTATACGTTTGGGATCGTGAATTAATTCGAGGAAAAGCATCGAAATGTGCTTTGGACTAGAGATATTACTTTTATTCCTACTTTGGCTACTTGCCGATAGATGGCGCTACTATCGAACTCATACTACGCTTCTATTCTTGGCGTTGAATGTTTTACGTTTGGAATTTTGAATTAATTGGAGGAAAAACGTCAAAATATGCTTCAGAATAGAGATATTACTTTTATTTCTAATTTGGTTACCTGCCGATAGATGGCGCTACTATCGAACTCATATTACACTTCTATTTTTGGCGTTTAACGTTTTGCGTTTGGAGTTTTGAATTAATTTGAGCAAAATCATTAAAATATGCTTCCGAATAGAGATATAACTTTTATTCCTTCTTTGGTTACCTGTCGCTAGATGGCGCTACTATCGAACTCGTATTACACTTCTCTTTTTGGCGTTTAATGTTTTACGTTTGAAACTTTGAATTAATTTGAGCAAAAGCATAAAAATACGTTTCAAAACAGAGAAATAACTTTTATTCCTTCTTTGGCCACCTACCGATAAATGGCGCTGCTATCGAACTCATATTACACTTCTATTTGTGGTGTTTAACGTTTTACGTTTGGAATTTTGAATTAATTTGAGCAAAAACATCAAAATAAGCTTCAGAATAGAGACATTACTTTTTTTTCCTACTTTGGCCACCTACCGATAGATGGCGCTACTATCGAACTCATATTACACTTCTATTTTTGGCGTTTGACGTTTTACGTTTGGAATTTTGAATTAATTTGAGCAAAAACATCAAAATACGTTTCAGAATAGAGATATAACGTTTATTCCTTCTTTGGCTACCTACCGATAGATGGCGCTACTATCGAACTCGTATGACATTTTTATTTTTTGACGTTGAACGTTTCGCGTTTAGAATTTCGAACGATTCAACTTTTGTCGAGCTTTGTGCGGCACTCTTTGACTTTTCAACTTTTTTCATCTCGATCTCGACGCGCCCTCGACGCACGAATTAATCGGACGCGCCTCGCGCCCTGTTTTTCGGCGCGCGCGCGCAAAAAGCCGACAGGCGCGCTGCGCTAATTAATCCCCAAAGAGTGGAGGAAATTAAGTGAAATTATGTGGGTTAATAAATCGCCGCGCGGGCAGAACGAAAGCGCCGCGTAACGCCGCGCGCGCGCAAAAAAAATAAAATTATTACGAGCGTCCGCAAAGATCCGGACGCGCGGGGTATCTGACCGGGGGTAAAATCTTTAACGCCGGCGCGGCGTAATTTATCTCCCGAAAGTTTCGCGCTTCCCGGGCCGAAAATTATGCGCGGGAAGTTGAATGTTATTACGCGAATCTATTAACCAGTCAAAGCGTAATTTATATTTTTGGGCCTCGGGGTTTTAAAAGTTTAGTACGCATGAATGTAAAAGCCACGGTTTATGTCGGCAGTAGGGGAGACCGGGCAGAGTTGGCACGGTTCTGGCTTTTAGTCATTCGTGCATATTTATTAAGTTTTAATGAACACTGACATGATAATCGTGTTCGGTGATAATGTTAGGGGGCGTCGGAGGAAGTTAATTTGCAGCAAATTTCCATAACAACATAATTTACGAAGGCACTGATCGTCTGCGAAGTATTTTATATTTCAGTTGGGAATTTGTCACTCTAGTTTTTAAATCATCCACCCTAATTAGTAAACTGTTCAAATTCGAATTGATTTATATATTCGAATCGGCAACTCTATGAGTCAATATTCGTCGGACGAAATGCGGCAAACTTGTGCGAATAAACAAAACATTTTTGATGTAAATTCACGACTGATAATATAATTTCACTGGTGGAAATCAATAATTTAATCAGATTATTACCAGTTTCATGTAGCTATATGTATGCACAATAACTGCAATTGTTTGCATGTTATTGTTATTGAAATAACCTAATTGTGAACAAACTGGTTTCGCTTAAGCAGGGGGATTTTATGGAATATAATTTTTTTCATTTTCAGCTTTAGCAACGTTTTGCACACGTTTATAAGAAGCTCTGGGGTTTTAACTTGTAGTTAATGGGCCATTTTGTTCTGCAAAAATGATAGTATCGCTCCCGAGAGAAACTAACAATAAATTATTGCACACAGAAATAAATATGTAAAGCGTTCGAGAAAATAGGTCAATTAGTTTCCGAGTTATCGTGAAAAACTTCCCCAAGAAACTAGTTTTAGAGAAAATTGGTAAATTTCGATAACAATTCCAAAAGTTAAGAATATTTTGGAGTGAAATTTTGAAGGCTAGTTCTTGAGACAATTTAAGAGACATATTAATTAAGAAGTGTCATTTAACATTTTCAGAATATTGATTTTTCACAGGACAAATTTTTTTCTGGAACTTTCTTGCAATATTGTTTTGTTTTGTCCTACAAAAAGGTATTAGCAACCCAAATGAAAATGAAAATGATGTTGTAATAAAGAGAACTTACCAAGGAAACAGTTCATAGTAAGTTTGTGGAAATAGGTCAGTTAGTTTCCGAGTTATCGTGAAAAACTTCCCCAAGAAACGAGTTTTCGAGAAAATTTACCAATCGATCACAACTCCAAAAGTTATGAATATTTTGGCGTGAAATTTTCACGGCAACGTCTTGAGACAGTTTAAAAGATATTAATTAAGAAGTGTCATTTAACATTTTCAGAATATTGATTTTTTATTGGACACATTTTTTTTTCTAGAAATATCTTTTGCAATATTGTTTGTAGAACAAACAAAAAGGTATTATCAACCCAAATGAAAATGAAAATGATGCTGTAATAAAGAGAAATTACTAAGGAAACAGTTCATAGTAAGTTTGTGGAAATTGGTCAAGTAGTTTCCGAGTTATCAGGGAAAACATCACAGAAAACAAGTTTGACTGAAAATTTAAAAATACCGTTTGTTTGATTTCATAACTCTTAACGTGTTTAATATTTTGACGTGTCAATCTCAAGACAACTTTTTAAGATGGTTCAAAAGACATGTTCAGTAAGAAAAATAATTTTATTTCATTTAAAGGGAGAAATCAAGCAAAATGTTATTTTTGCAACAAATTTCTACCAAAATTATATTGCTTTGTATTCAACAAAAAATTACAAAATGGAACAAAATATAAATTAGGCACGATGGAGAGAAACTACTAGGGAATATATTTTTAAAAATTTGGAGGAAATCGGTTGAATAGTTTCCAAGTTATCGTGGAAATTGTGGTTTTTAATTTGTAGTTAATGGACTATTTTGTTCTGTAAAAATGATAGTATCGCACCCGAGAGAATTAAACTAACAATGAACCATTATAAACAGAAGCTATCAAGAAACAAATATGTAAAAAGTTCAAGAAAATAGGTCAAATAGTTTCCGAGTTATCGTGAAAAACTTCCCCAAGAAACGAGTTTTATAGAAAATTTACCAATCGATCACAACTCCGAAAGTTATGCATATTTTGGCGTGAAATTTTCATGGGAACTTCTTGAGACAGTTTGAAAGACATATTAATTAAGAAATGCCATTTAACATTTTCAGAATATTGATTTTTTACAGGACAAATTTTTTTCTGAAACTTTCTTGCAATATTGTTTTGTTTTGTTCTACAAAAAGGTATTAGCAACCCAAATGAAAATGAAAATGATGTTGTAATAAAGAGAAATTACAAAGGAAACAGTTCATAGTAAGTTTGTGGAAATTGGTTAAGTAGTTTCCGAGTTATCAGGGAAAACATCACAGAAAACAAGTTTGACTGAAAATTTAAAAATACCGTTTGTTTGATGTCATAACTCTTAATTTGCCTAATATTTTGACGTGAAAATCTCATGAGAATTTTTTAAGATGGTTTAAAAGACATGTTCAGTGAAAAAAATTATTTTATTTTATTTAAACCGGAAATTTATTTTGTGCTATAAAAAAAGAATTATAAAACTGAACAAAACAAAAATTAGGCACGATGAAGAGAGACTTCCAAGGAATATATTTGAAAAAAATTGTAGGAAATCGGTTGAATAGTATCCAAGTTATCGTGGAAATTGTACCAAAAAACAAATTATTGAAACGAATTATAATTTTGCAGTAACTGTGAAAGTTTTACATATTTTTACATAAATTATTGCATATAAGTTTTGGATCATATCTACAAGATATCTTCATTAAAAAAACGTTCCGTTCTTCATCGCATTAAATGACTAATCAACTCGGAATCGAATCAAAATTAAACACAACTAACTCGATAGAAACTAAATTATAATATCGCCCGCGTCGAAATTCGATGACCCAATTTTTGTCATTAGCGCGCATCGCGCCGCCGGCTAATTTGATTACGAATCCGCGCCGGCAACGTTCGCCCCGCCCCTCGCCGTTTCGCTGACTAGTCGACGCGCGAGCACGTCTGACGTCCGCGCCGAGTTAATATCCATCGGCAACTTTAATTACCGAGAACATACAAGTTAAGGGGCATGTAATCTCTTCGAGCTCTTGCGGTCCGACGGGGCGCTCGCCGCCGCCCCGCCGACATTAACGCCGACGCCGGCGGTCGACCTCGAGCCCCGACGCCCGGCGACGCTTCCACGCCGCTTCCGGGAAGCTGCGCCGACCTTCCGACGGCTGCCCCGACCGGAGCCGCTCTCTACTCGGTCGCATGCACCTACCCCCATTCAATTAACGTCCGCATTAATTGCCCGTTTGATTGATGGCGAAATTGCGCGGCTCGCCGGCCGGATCGT
Source organism: Ecitodaemon sp. MM-2014 (assembly GCA_030557295.1). Taxonomy (NCBI): domain Eukaryota; kingdom Metazoa; phylum Arthropoda; class Insecta; order Coleoptera; family Staphylinidae; genus Ecitodaemon; species Ecitodaemon sp. MM-2014. The sequence goes on along the minus strand of JARRAA010021772.1, from coordinate 10,571 downwards.
GTTTTTCCGCGTGATTAATGTAAACCGATGAAAAAGGGCGTCCGCCGGAGGGCGCTGCGGGCGCTGCGCGTCGATTCGCCCGTCTTCAAACCGACGACGGGCGAATTGCTAAATGGAAGTTGCGTGTTTCGCTCGATTAGATCAAGGACCTAATTCGGTTATCGCTAATTCCCAACTAATTCCTGGCGCAGGATTAGTTTATTATGTTATTCACACCGTGGACGCCAACGCCATCTACCAACCAGTAGCTAGACTAAGGCGCTGCACACTTTGGGTAGTTTAGCCAAGTCTAGCCAAGTCTGAGATGTCAACTTATTTTCGGGTCATTATTATGCGCGACTGTGAAGCCGGGACTGAATAAATTATAAGCTAGAGCAATTTCAGCGTTCAATATTTCGAAAAGTTGCAATCCGATCTATGACAAATTAAGTATGTGCGTAATCAGAATTGGATTTCTAAGCGAGTCGCGTTATTAAATTTTGCATTAAATAAATAGAAGACCGTCTTAACCAAGGTACTGACAAATAAATTAATTTATTCCGTCCCTATATCTCATTATTATGCGGGTTTTTCGGTCTGCCCGGAATACTATTAAAAATGGTTTACGAGTTAGGCTGGGTAGCCTAGCCTAGCCTACCCAAAGTGTGCACACGGTAAAGCACTCATTGATTCGTAGATTTAAGAAGACATTGCACCATTTAGACGAAACATTGACGCGCGTCTCTTGCACGTTTGACGCATTCGAGGTTAGTTCGCCGCATAAAATTAACCTTGATTTTTCGCGCGAAAGGTCGGTACACCGCAAATGGCGATTGTTTTTTTTATTGGCGCGGCGCTGGCGCAAATGGCGGCGACGTGCGATCGTCGAACGGCGATTGTTTGCGCCTCCGCGGTGCGCGCGCCGTGCTGGAGCGCAATAACGTACGCCGCCGATCGATAATATCGCGATATTCGCGATCGTCGCGATTGCGACGTCGGAAAGCGCACGTTCCGACTATTCGCCGCGCGGATCGGTGGAAACAAACATCGGGCACACGTGACAACGTAAAAATTAAATGTCGACAGTTTAACCGAATTTGACGGCGCTCTAAAGTTAGGCAATCCAATATACATCACAGTTCGTAGTGCAAAGTAAAATGAATGAATGCGTAATACGAATTAAGTCGTTTCGTTTTCAACGTGCGATAATTACACGACAATTATTTAATAGCTCGGCGATTATCAATTTATTTCTCGTTTAGTGGCAATTGCTTTGTGTGAATGCATTCACACTCGCGCTCCGTTCGTAGTAAACGTTAAACGCGCACGTATTTTTTTTTCCTGTATTATTTCGCTGCACTCGCGTCGCTCGGCTGGCATTTTATTTTATGCGACTAAGCGAAATGTGGGCGAGCTATTAATGTCACTTGGCCATGCCGCAGTTCATTACCACCGGCCTGACATTACACTAATTGTAAGCAAAATATTGGTATAACATATTCCTCTACTTTTCATTCGATATCTTAGCTTTTTTCAACGTTCGCGAGACACCGTGTATGTGTTTAGGCATTTGTTGATGCTAGAGAGCAACTGGTCGCGTGATGTCAGTCTGTACGTGTGTTGTTTCTCATTACACACAGTAGTTGGGGATCAAATTACAAATTGCGATTACTTTTCGAGTTTCAGACGTGAAATCCTGACCGTTTATCGCGAACGATATTCGATTCAATTTGGGCGTATTAACCGACTGCCGATTACTCTTCGTTTACTATTTTTGTCTTTATAGATCTTAGATTAGGTTATGTTTGTTGTGCTACCGGAAGTGACTTCGTTGCCGCTGCGCTTTAATATTTTCGTGACTTAGAGTGAAAATATTTTGGTGGGAGTCACATTAATCAGTCCGAAGTCAATTTCGACGATAAGCGCGGAGACGAAATTTCCCATATTTTACCGCGCAGGTAAAATCGAAAAGCGTCAGGAAGTGAGGAAGCGTCGCCGGAACGCACCGCTGCGTCCACGTGCTAAGCGCGACCGCATTCGTTCGATTGCCGAGCGTACTTAACTTTTTTTTTTTAATACCTGCGCAACGCGAAGGTTCCGAGTGTTTGTATGGTTAAGTCAATTACCGGTTACACGGAGTTGTACTTTGAGGAAGAATGCCCGTCGAGCGAGCGACTCGCGTCGTGCCGCGGACGCGTGCCCTTCGAAGACATCGAACATACGTTTAAATTGAAGCGCGTGCACTTCAAGACATCAGCCACGCGCCTTAAGCATGAATAAATAGCGTCTAGGTACTTTACTCCTTGCGGCTAAGTACGCGGCGCAAGTTGTACGGCCACGCGTTCGGAGCGGCACGCGCTATGACACGAGACATAAAACAAGTTCCGGTAGTTAACGATCTTACAAATAATGCTCTAAATACGCCCAAGACTATTTTATATTGAGGTTAGGTTTTCTTTATTTTCTCAAACGACCCTAAGCCGGCTTAAGGGCCAGATTGTTGAAATTCTTTCGAAATGTCTTGAATTCGGTAACGAATTTGTTCTAGACGAAGTTAATGTCTCGTTATCAACTTTTTTTAAAGTGCGTGGAACGTGCGAGGAACCCTTTCGTCGTCTCGCTTGTTGTTTATCTCTTCGCGACGCACTTATGGCTTTCAGACTAAAGTTTGAGACGCTTTCAGACGCATGAATCACGGAATATTACTATAGGAATGCAACTATTAGCTTAATAGGTTATTTTTTTGACATTGGCTCTGATTTTTGGTTATGATCACTATGTATGTTTGGTAGCCAGAAAATATAGAGTATCGGCTAAATGCTAAAAATAAGTCAGAATTTTAACGTTTTACTGGTAGCCGGATGTTTTGTATGTGTGGTTGCCTAACGTTAACGCGTTAACGATTTTCAATGAAATTCCTAAAATTATTTAAAACATTCAAATTGCAACTCCAAGAATTGTAACTATGTACTTAATAGGTTATTTTTTAGAGTTAAAAATACGATAATTTAACCCGGTGGCAGTAGTTTTAGTTATGAGTTCCTTGCATGTTTGGTTGTCTAACTTTCCAATGTAAAGATTTTGGATCAAATGCCTAAACATTTGATATTAAATGCTTCCAATTAGGCAATTTTTAAGAATTACAAGTTAAGTCAGAAGATAAGAAGAAGACTCTTTAGTAAAATTATCTAGAATTTTATAATTTAACACGACGAGAATGTTTTTGGTTATGATTGCCTTGTATGTTCGGTTGCCTAACGCTCCGATGTAAAAAGGAAATTGATCAAATGCCGAAAGTGAGTCAAAAATGTAATGTCTTGATAAAATTGACTAAATTGCTTTATCTCCTATCGCGAACGCATGCTTCTGTTGTTGTTAATAAAAAATTTAAATTGGTTTAATCACCGATTGGCGCTATCGGCCTCGTAAATTCGTGTTTAGATACAAAAACTACATATTTGATAAAATGTCTCGGAATAAAATAATTCGGATTTGCGATGACCAATTCGGCGACAAAGCGTCCGACGGCATTCTTCCGATTCGTGATGCAACTCGCTTCTGATCGCCGATGGCGAAGCGCGCATGCGTGCGCGCGCCGACCGCAAGAGGACTTATTTATAAACGAGATAAGCGCCCGAAGTGTTTTGCTGTTTTCGGCGTTCGGTCATGTGTCTTTTGTTTTGTGCGGTATTGTCGTCGCCGCAACCGGTGCCGCCGCGCTCGGCGTCGTTACCGGTTTGTCGGTTTCGTCTTATCAGCGCGCCGCGCGGCGTGCGCTACCGAAGGAGCGCGCCGGATTCAGGTGCCGCCGGCCCCGCAATTGACGGGACGCATTAACGGGCGCATTACCCCGCGAGCCCGTCGCGATAAGGAACCAGCATGAGCGCGCCCGCGCTTCGCCTCGGGCGCGCGCGTAAATTATGCTGGCGGAAAAGTCAATTTATGCATGGCCGAACATGCAAATTATAATAATGCGAGCGCCTGGGTGGGACCAAGCGGTGCGTTACCATTCGCTGGAACTCTTTATCAAATTTTATAGAAACTCATTTTGTTGCATAATTTTGGGTTTGAGCAGCCTACTCATGAACGTTTGTTATTTTGGTTGCCTATTTGGCCAAGTGCTGTAGAAGGTTAAGAAACTGACAATGAGAAAACGCCGCGCTCGCTCTAATGAGTCATTAAAGTTAATAATTAATTTTTAATTTGTTGTCAAACACAAAAGTCGCTATAATTTTAGGTTAAAGCCGAAACTTGTTCTCTCGGTCGTTTATTAAGCTGATAATTTCGAACAAGTTCCCGATAGCAGCACCAAAAGTCGAAATTAATATTCGGACATTTGTCCTTATCAGTATAAATTAAAATGACATCGATACTTCATAACGAAATTTAATTCAGCGTAAGTTAAATAACGCGGATTTGAAATTTTCGTAAATTCGGTCAATTTTCGTGGAAGAAATGACTTAAGCAATGTTTTCGCGCGCAAGCGCCAAGTGACTTAAGCTTGCGGAATTGCGCCGATTGTACTTTAGAACATCGAGTACGTGAGAAACGGGAACGATTCGTCGGCGTACGACTGCGCGACTCGGGTGGCCATAGGCTGGTGCGGCGCGTCAAGTCGCCTCGGCGAAGATGCGCGTCGCGACCATCGCGCCGCACGCTCGCGCTGGTCCGACGAAACGTGGGAGGTGGGCGCAGGACGGCCGGCAGACGTGTCCGCGCAACTCTGGGAGTCGGTCGGTGGTCGCTGCGCGACAAAAAAAAGTTTCAAACCAATTTCGAACCGCAACTAGTTCGAACTAAAAATATTATACTGTAGGCTAACCTGAGTTTGCAGTCTGACTTAACATAGAAAAGTGCCGAAAGTTGACAATAAAACAAACAAAACCAAGTGATTAGGGAAGAGACAATCAAAGTGTTAATCGCCACAAGGAAACGTATGTACAGCCAAAAGTTAATCGTCGATCTTTAACGCGCTCGAAATTAGTTTGTAAAAGTTCGAGTTTCGAAAATTAGAAATGCGCACCGAGCACAGATGGCGCGGCGGTGCTAACAATAGAATCGATCGCGCCGATAGCGCCGCGCATTCTTTCCCGTGTAATCTTTGTCAGTCTTTGTCCGATACCGGCGCTGATAAGTTAAGACGCGTCGAAGCGCCGCCGCAATCGCTGGCCGCGAGCACGTTGCGCGAACTCGCCGGCCGCCATCATCTCCGTCGTCGAAATCGACTGCGCCCGATAATCGCCAAGATGTACACGAGCATCGCGAACGCCAGCATCGCCAACATGTCCGCGATGCCCAACTTCTCGATACTCAAGGACCTCCTCACGCACAACCAGCAGTCGGTATCCTCTTCGCGCGATCGCCGCGACCATTATGGATGGTCGCGTGCGTTAATTCGAAAGTCGTTACGCGCAGACGGCAGCGCAGACGCGCTAATCGTCGGGATTTTCTGATCGAGTCTATTTCGGGCCATGAAATGCGTTTTTACTACTAACAATAAGAGTAATAGTAGTTTCGGTTATGATCGAACATCGGCGGTTCTCGATCGTTCGCATGTGTGCCCATGTCCGCGAACGTGTGCGTGCGCAAACGGAGACCTTGGATTTGTTGACTTCGGATTTGCGGACAACACAATAGACCATAACATTTCGTCCGTTTTTAACACTGCGATTTTGAATGAGGAAGCATAAGGAAGTTTTGCAGTAATTTTGTATTCGTTTGTTTGTTTGCAGCCCTTTGTTCAATAACACACGTCCGATTGCGAATTACACCACTCAGGCGAATATGCCGTTTTATAATACTTCGTCACCTGAGCTAGCGAATCCCTCCAATCAACTTTGGACAAATTCAGGTGAGAAACTGGCAAAGTAGTTCGTTTTTTTTTTAAATTTAATTATCGTTGGTAAATTTTTGTCGAACGTTTAAATTGATTAATGTGCAAAAGTTTTGGGCAATTAGCACTGACCTAGGGCCGCGACAATCGCGCGCTTCGCGGCCGCGCTGTCGTCGGCCGGAATGCATCCGCACGCAGTCAAAATATCGATCGATAAGCGCGAATCGGGAGCCGGCTCTTGGCGCGTCGCGTTCGCGTTTCGCGCCGTGCAGAAACACAATTCGAGCGATAACCGCCCGACGAGGCGCAAAAGATTATCATTTGCATTCGACCCCAAACTACCTGATAATTTTTTTACGCCGCTGATAAGTTTTTTCCAGCGGATGCGCTTCGCCAACGCCGATCGTTTCATCATCGCGCTGCGTTTAATTATGCTTCATAATTGCGATTTTTTTTATTTTTAAATTCGTCGCTCGAAGTCGCCGAAATTAATCTGGACTTTCGACGCTTCGAATCGAATTAAAACAATCGCTCGCGATTAATTCGCGTTTAAATGCGCGCGGTTTTACCGATTCGCTTCAATTTTCAGGCTTATCGGCGAACCAGCAAATGTTGAACCTCTGCACGGAGGACTTCGGCAAGTCGCCGAACACCACGAGCCTGCCGGCGTTCAACCGCCTGTCCGGAATGGCGCACGGCGCGTCGGGGGGCGGCGCGGGCGCCGGCGGCGGCGCCGCGCAGAACGCGCATCGGCACGCCGCCGCCTACGCGATCCCGCAGCTCGGCAACGGCGTGGCCGGCTACGGCGCCGAGTGGCCCTTCGAGTCGCATCATCACTCCGCCCCCTACAACATGATGGCGGCGCAGACCAACCGCTCCCGGCAGCAGGTCATGAGCGCGGCCGCCTCTCTCTCGGCGAGTGAGTACACTTTATCTTTCGTTCGCTTTCTCTGTGCGTTTTCCGCACGCTTCTTCCTGCCCACTAGATATTTCAGTAAACCAGAGTGACATGTGATTGGACATGTGAGTTTTGCGGTCGCTCGCCATGACGAATAACCGAGATTCCCAGATTTGCTGCGACCGATGGAACGTGACCGAACAAATTATTCATCGATTAATTTTGTGGCGTCGATTTTGCCGGAATTTGTCAAGATATCCAGTTTCGAGATGAAATCTCTGTTTTGCGGACGAAATCGATCGGGGATCGTCCGACACACCCCTTGCTCATAAACTGAAATATAAATCGCCACGTGCACGCAAGATAACCAGCACAAATTAATAGCTCTCCAGACTAAATTAGCGAAGCACATGAAATTTTACGGGAACAGTTTTCCCGAGCCGTTCGTACAAAAATTGATCCCTGTCACATCGGCATATTTATTTCGCCACCCCGGAGAACCACTTAAGTGGTTAGGCCTGAATCGCGACGAATAAATATGTCAAGCGACAGTTTTAGGGTTTTCTAGGCGCCACTTGAGAATTCTTCGGCAGTTTTTTGCATCTTTTCGTTTCCTTCTATTTTTACACTTTGGCTATCGCGTCGAACGTTTGCCTGTTCAACACGACTAAGACAATAAACAATTAATTGTCATCGGAGTTAAATTAAATTTAATTACGTGACGATTGGAGACGACACGGGCGACACATTTGCTGCCGCTTTGTTGTTTGTGCGCTCGTTTGAAAATCGGCTCGTGACATTTACCGTAACGTTTTGCGTCTCTCCGGCGCGCAAAGTATTTTTTCGTGTCGCTCCTCGACGGACGGCGGGCGTCCTTATCGAAGCGTGCCGCGACGCCGGGCGGTGATAACAATTAGAAATTTCCGCGAGGAAGGAAGGAAACAATGCGTGACGCTGGAAGCCAACTGTATTCAGCGATAATCACAAATATGCACGCCGACGACGAACGTTACAGAGCGCTCTCGGAAGAAATATTCACCAGCAATTAGTTTCAACCACAAACGACAGAAAAAATTGAATAATTAAGCGAATGTCGTTTGCAACATTTGAACGTTTACCGAATTACAGTTATGCAAGAGAGAAACATATTATTTAAATAAAATAGTCGATCGAGTAGACTTGGTTGCCTAGCTCGACTGTCTAAAACGAAATGAAATATTTTTTCGGCCAGTTTTCTCTCGCATAGTAAGGGCAACGGAAGCATGCCTTTCATGAATGAACGCGCCCGTTGATGATTTCGCCGAAGCGCTGACCGAGCTCTTTGTTGATGTTTTTGCGCTCGCCGCGATTCATGAACGCGACTTTAACACGTGCTCACCTATGCTCATGTTCACAATCGCGCTTGTTTCATGTTGCCGAACATCCAAACACTCGCTTCGACGAAATCTTAAACATCTACGGCCCGCGCATGGAACGCGAAGTAATCAAAACAATCAAAATTGAATCCAACACCTATGCGAATGTGCAGACCCGACTGGCGATTTAGCGGCGCGAGCATAAATAAACGTCGCACGAATTGAATGCGCAACGCGAACGCCAACACGTGGGAATCTGCGTTTTCTTTTCGTTGTTTTAACGCGATTTAGCGTTTCAGTATATTTTGTTAGTTGGCCGCGACCTTACGACATTTATTGTCGCGTCCACTCGAGTGGCGCAATTTATGGGCTCTTAAGAGCAATCGAGTGGGCTTTGGCCCTTTTTGGCAACGTCGAAAATGTGTCGCGTGTGGTCGGCGTTGATTGACACCAAACACGTGATACATGGGCGTCACAATCCCAGAGGGTATTACTTGATACTCCACGTTCGGCATGTTTATGGTTTACATCTTTTCGGAATGTCACGAGCATCGCCACGGTGCTTTTTTCTTTTTACCATTTAGGTGCGGATTGCGAGCGAGAAACGCCGAAATCACGATTCGCAATTTGCGTCGAAAATTGTTGTTTTGTTATATGTTGATGTTGTGATGAATGACCGTTCTGTTTTGATACAGTGGAACGAGCCGAGTACTACACCGAAGGACGCGAATGCGTAAATTGCGGTGCGATCGACACGCCGTTGTGGCGTCGCGACGGCACCGGACATTACCTGTGCAATGCCTGCGGTCTCTACCACAAGATGAACGGCATGAATCGGCCACTCGTCAAGCAGCCTCGTAGATTGGTACTTAACGCATGCCATTCGACACCCTCGACACACACACACACTCACACTTTACACAAGCATCGATCATTACCGATCATTAATCACGACCTCTCACGTTTCATCTCACTTTGCTCTCATTCGACTTGCGAATAACTTCTTAGCTTCACCTCACTGTTTAGTCGAGTCCACATTGTATAAACGACACGATACCCTACTCATTCTTTAAATTAATCTGCATGGGGATTGTGGTACTTGCCGTCTGTCTGTTTGCGCTTCTCTTTGAAGAAAACATGCTTGCGTCTCGTTGGCGGACACGTTAGTTGTGGTTGGACTTTATACGGATACGGAGTTGTTGTATTTCTCTAATTTTTACACCCCCAATGACGAGGCCACGCTGCTGTGACGAGTTCCGATCGCGTTCGCGTCCGCCGTCGCGTTCAATCGCACCGCAATCTCGTTTCGCTCGGCGTCCATCTTGTTTTGGTTCTGTTTCGACCCAAGTAGTGCGCTCTCAGTCAGTAGTGATGTCTAAACCCCTTTTCTGTTTGCGTTTTTCCAGTGGCGGCGGAGCCTGGGAATGGGGGTGTAGAAATCTACAAGACCTACTATCCGTCGTTTAACGGGGTTACTCGTCCCCTTATACACAACACCGAAGAGAAGTCGAGCAGACGTTTGGTAGGTTCACGCACGCATTTCTCTCATTAGATGAATCGAGAACTCTATCATTCGGATGATTAACATTTCACAAACGACACACGAATGCATGCCTCGACGGTGGGTGCTCAGGATTGGATGTTTATGTTCGCTTCGTTATTGTAGAGCGCCACTAGACGCGTCGGATTGACTTGCTCTAACTGCGGCACGGGCAACACGTCCCTCTGGAGGAGGAACGCCGGTGGTGAACCGGTGTGCAATGCTTGCGGGCTTTATTACAAGCTTCATGGCGTCAATCGCCCTCTGGCTATGAAGAAGGAAAGCATACAAGTGAGTAATCATCATTAGCTTGCTTTCATGCCAGAAACTAATGACATTTATTTTAGACGAGAAAACGCAAGCCCAAAGGTACCAAGGAGGCAGCAGCCAACAGCAATGGGAACTCTTCGACGTCGGTAAAGTGCGCCTACTATCCGCCAATCACTGCTCCGAGCATCAACGTTGTTAAACTTGAAGATAACGGTCTCTCTCAATCGGGGGCTCTGAACATGAGCAACTTATCGTCTCTCAAAGCAGAGCAAAACGACCATGTCTCCGGGATCAAGGTCGAAAACATTGGTAATTATTCCTCCGGGAATTCGAGAGTTCCCCGGGCTAAACATTTTGTCACTGTTGTAGATTCGTATGCAAACGACCTGAGAGCTTTGTCTCACATGCAGATGAGCACCTCGCAAGCGTCGTACATTTACAACAACGCGACTTCGCATTCCAACCGCGCGTCTCCCTATGCCGCCACCCAATCGCCACCCTACGCCGGCTCGCAGACGTCCCCGTACAGCCATCATCAGACCTCCCCGTACTACGACATGGTGGTACCGCAGGCTAGCCCGAGCCCGTCGGAAGCCAACGCTTCCCCCGGCTCCCAATCGCCGCACAGTAACAACAACAACAATTCCATCTCGAAAGCCATGATGGCCGACATTAACAACATGGAGCGTCCGTCTG
>JARRAA010021730.1:0-38370 GCA_030557295.1 Ecitodaemon sp. MM-2014 | reverse complement strand
TTCATAAAGAACACGAATAATTATTACACATATCAAGAAGTAGTCATCCACAATTAAGACATGTTAGCTATAATTTCCAAATAACTTACCAAATTGCCATAAAATAAGTAAGAATAACTGATATAAAATACAATTGCTCACAAAATAAACACAATTACTCCACTAGGTTAGATTCGTTACTTTCCCGGTTTAGAAATTTAATTATGGCGCGAAATTTCAAATTCAGCCAATCATAACGCTCCCTGCACTCGGATCTCTCTTTCTAGTTGTGTCTTTCAAGCACTGCTCTTTTTTGGCATAGGCTTCAAAAGGGACAATTCATTTTTTAATGCCCCGGATGATATCATAAATTCCAAAATTGGCGAACTTTGGGGGTCATTTTGACCCACTTCCTGTTGACATTCAATCATAAATCGTATTAAAATTGAAAGAACAACTCTTCCGCTATAAAATAAAGTGAAAATCGCGAAATTATCTCGTCTAAAAGGCGCGTTACAGCCCAGTCTGCAAGGCATGTTTTGGAAAAATTCAAAAATTCGACACACTTTGAGGACCAGGCAAAATGTGAATAAAGTGACGAACTCGGTGGAAGTAGGGCCGCTACTCTCCTAGATACAGGGCGAAAACTCCTAAAATTAAAAAAAAGACGCAATTTCCGGGGTAATTTTATGTTCAAGTGAAACAACTGTAAGTACAATGTAGAGCTACACTTTAATCAAAGTAATTCCACTTTAAGGTGTTGAAATACACACAAATACAAAAAAATCACATCGAAGAAACCTAACCTAAATCATATCAGTTTCGATAACAAACGTGCGAATCTCCATCGGATTCAAAACCACATCAAACTTATCATCCTCTTCCTCAACAAAGTAACTCGCATTCTTCTTGCGCGGACGTTTGATATCATTACTCTCCATTTGATCCTTCATATACAATTTGGATCCACGCCGCCATTTTGCTTCTATGTCCTCATCAGTCTCCCTATACGAAGTGAAATATTCGACGAAATCAATAGCGCTTATCATCGGACTGGATGCAAACTTCAGCCGCTCGTTTTGCTCCAACCACTGATTACCGCCAAGTGTAGTTTCTCTGAACGAGAGAATTTTAAACGGAGAGAACAAATTCCCGAGGTTAACCTTGACAGCTTGCGAGTATTGAGCGTCCTCGTCCTTTTCCATGATGTGCTCCAGGCGAAGTAGCAAACTCCTAGCCTTCCAGGGCTCTAAAGTTAGGACGTGGACATTTGGAGGGAGATTTTGCTTAAGGCTGGAGAACTTCATGGCGTATTTAGCTTTGTATTGCGGGAAGGTTAGGTTCATTGTAGAGGATAGGAAAGTCCAGGCGTGCAGGAGTTTGCGTTGAGCTAGCTTACGTTCGTAGAGAGCCAGACCGTCTTTGTGAATGTAGCTACCGAGAGTGACGTAGTGTTTTCCTCGGATGACCAACCCTTGACCGTATTGGGTCTCGTTGAGGGGTTCTCCAACACCAAATGCGTCGTCGTGGAGACATCTTCTATGAATCTAAACGTCCCAACTTATAGTAAAATGAAAAGGAGCCAAAAGTGTGCCACGTACCATCAATTCGATCTCCCCGTCATTCAAACTGGTACCACCCTGGGCACGATCGATTAACACAGCCACCTCCACATCATCCGTAGGATCTCTAACAAGAATCTTGGACGTAACAGGGTAGTAATTCCCAGCGACAGGTTCGCTCAAATTCAATTTCCACGATGGGCGGAAGTCCTTGACGCGTTTGAGCATTTCCCTTCCGTTCGAATCCGTGTAGAAGGTCGATTCCGACTTCAGATTAGTCGTGTACTTCGTAACAACTTCCTTGCCAATTTCGTCACTGTTTGTGCAATCATTTTCCATTAGAAGAACGAAAATTCTAATGCGAATGGAAAGAATACTTACTCAACGGGAATTGGCCCAATCAACCATTCGAATTCCACATGGTCCTCGCCAGTATACACCCTAACAACTTGCGATATCCACTCATTGAAGACTTGATGCAATTCAGTGACAAGTTCACCCTGATAAATCGTGTTTTTGACAATATCCACGACGTTATGAAGAGTGCCGTTTGGTCGGAAGATATAAGCACCGGAAGATCGCGTATCATACCGCCTGTTGTCACCAGCAGCCGAATGGTAATAGAAGAAGTCATTCTTGAAAGGCACGTCCTTTCCATTAATGGACATTTCGAAGATCTTCCCCGTGACTTCGTCGACTTTAATCAACACATTCTGCAGCACCAGAAAAAAATCACCAAAAACCCTTTTTTATAACCGAATAACTTACATTATGCTGAAGATGTTTGAGGTTAGATGCTCTTGTGACGATATCCTCCTTGGTCACCTTCGCGTAGAAGGACTTGAAACCCATCGCAGGGACGTTCAGTGCTTGGAAAATCGCTTCGTACTGCGCATCGCTGGTCCTACCGGGAACCTTCAGCACGGCACTGTGGGTGGGGACAATCTGCACGGCAACCTCGGTGCCATCCGGAGCGGTGATCTCCAGACCCTTGTCAGTGACCGGGAACCTAACGTAATGGTCGTTGGCGTACCCCAGTGGATTGTAAACGGTGATAACGAACTCCTTCTCCTTTTCCGTGAACTCGCACTGGCTGATATTAGCCAGCATGCAAGTGTTAAACTCAATTTCCGGCTTGGGCGGGGCCCATTCCTCCCCATCAACCCTAGGCTGACGCTGCTTCTTGCCAGCGACCAGCTTGCTGAGCGCCGTGGACATGACGATGTCGCACTCGTCGAAGCCCTTGCTCAGGAGCCGCGCGTAGTCGTGCGCGACGTGATCCTTCTCCGTGCCGGTCACGGCGTCGTGGTGTTGAAGCACACCCATGGCTTCGCGCATGACATTCAGATCGGCCCAGTCCTCGGGGCCCAGGTTGGTTACGCTGTACAGTTGCTTACAGATCTGCAAGTAATTGTTGCCGATACGTTCGAAACGTTTGATCGCTGGTTTGGAGGTGAAGTATCCGGTCCAGAAGGCGGTTGGGTCGGAGGCGTACGGGAAGAAATCGTCGGATTTCACCGGGAATGAGATCTTGCGCTTGGTCGCGTCGTCATTGACGGCTTTCAGATAACAAGATGGCGTCGAGTAGAGCACGTTGATGTTTGTCGTGTTGCTTTCCGCATTGGCGTATCTAAACATAACGAAACCTTTAACTTATTGTCGCCACCGAATGAAGAAGAAGGATCTGGCAACATTACTTAATCAATTTGTCCAAATTCTTATACCACATGTTCGCCTCCTGGTACATAAAGTCCTCTCCCATCGTGATGATCACGTTATTGGTCTGGTAGACCTTGGAGGCGTTTCGAACGTACTCCAAAAATTCCCCAATCTAGGAAATGAAAAGAACAGCGGGAATTACCTTATGAGTTTGTCCAGATTGCGGTACCACATCGGCGCGTCCATGTAAGTGAAATCTCCACCCATGGTCACGATGAGGTTACGCGTCGAGTAGGCCTTCGCCTGATCCTCGACGTAATCAATAAACTGCTTAATCTAAACGCCAAAGCAAAACTGTAAGCTCAAGCCATTCCAAAACCCAAAAAACGAAGAGCTTAAATCTCACCCTCCGATCGACATTGTAATCCGCACTCTTCCTATCGTCGATGATCGGCTCGTCGTCGCACAAGACGTCGAAGCAGAAGCCGGGGGGCGGCGAGTAGGTGTTGAACATCACGCTGGTGAACAGGTCCGACTTCTTGCCGAGATTGTCCGGACTCGACTGCCAAATCACCTCGGCCGACTTCGACTCGAATCTGAACCTCTTGTCGTCGTAATCGATCCTGCCGAGCAGCAGACCGTCGAAACCGAGCTGGGCAAAGATGGACGCCTGCTCTCTGGAGTGGCCGAACGGGTCGATCTGCCAGCCGACCTTGGGACGCCCGCACTCCCCGAAAGACTCGTTCAGTTTGCGCAGTCCCCACGTGAATTGATCGATGATCGATTGGTAATGAGTGGTGGCTTCGTCGTTCATGGACCACGCGCCGCCGATGAATTCCAGCTGGCCGTTTTGGACGAACCTCCTCACTTGGCTCCTGACCGTGTCGTGTTGTTTGATCCACCATTTCCAGAAGAAGGCGGTCTCGACGTAGATGAATCTGCGGCTGGGGTCCTTCTTCAGCGCGTCCACCACGGAGTCCAGGATGTATTCTACGCCAGCTTTTTGGATGTCGTTCCGATCTGACGATAGATTTATTTAGTTACGTTTTGGTACATCAATAGAACATTCTAGAAAGCCGAGAGATGTCACTAGTCGAGGTTGCTTGTACGTCATCAGCTCTGTGACGTGACACGCCCGCTCAAGGCCAGTACGAATTAACCTCACATTTGATAATTTTAATTTAACAAGATTGTATTGTACCCTTTAAACTTACTGCCGTAAAAATATTGATCGACGGTCTTCAGCCATCCGACATCATCGTGAGTGTGGGGCACAATGTGCACGTTGATCATTCCATCTTTAACTGGATGACAAGACTAACAAAACCAAGAAAACACGTTGAATTACAAACGAGAAAAAACAAATGGCAGTCAGCACTTACATCGTAACCGCATTTCGTCGAATCCAAGGTCGACGAAGGTCTCGGCATCCCACGTGTGCCGTCGCATGTTATCAACAGCAAGAGCGTAGCGCAAACAATTAACTGCATTGTGAATTCAATTGTCGCCGAGCGACAATACTGGCGAATCACACCACGCTTCAATTAACTATGAATAATCGCACGATCGAATGAAGTCGCCGGTCCGTTGCGGTGCGGCGCCGGCGTGCAACTGAATACTGCTGATACCACAACGAGCGTTTTGCCATGCACCATCCAGCGAAGTAGGCGAGGAGTGCGCTGCATGTGGCATCATGTGGTGTGCGTAAATAGAAGCGAACGTCGGGTAATCTTCGCGGAGTTCACCGAGGGCGGGGGGGCATCGGTGGGGTTACCATGGTTACCCCCTAGCGATAAACTGAAATCTATTCGAGACGTTCGAGTTTGTTACTCGATCCGTTTGTTTTATCTACAAGGTCAAATAGGAAACAAATGAATAACAACAATCGATCAAATTGCCAAAGTTACCAAGTCCAGCAAACGTTATGAAGAGAAATGGTGACTTCGGGAATGTTAATTAGTTAACGCCTAACATCGGAATGTTCTCAACTTTCGGTATTTTGTCTATAAAAATCGACATAAGCCTACGAATCTGAGATCGTGAGAACTTTAGTAATCGGTGTTCACATTCGCTGTCTGGGCCGATCGCTCATATAGTAAATAAACTTTTATTGCTTTTTGTTGCGATAATTTGTTATAAATAAATATAAATGAATAATATCACGGTCCAGGAGCGCAGTACGATGTAAACTATTACATAAACTCTAAACGGAACGATTTATTTTTTATTTTTAGTGCGTCGCTGGATTGTTACTTAATTTGTGAGTTCATGTGGGCGCGTCGGGTGCGTTGGGCGCGTCCATAGCGTCCACTTTCACTCGAATGTGAATCGAGAACTGAGAATCATAACATTTCACCTAAAAAAGAAGACAAATCATTAGCAAACTCAAAACGCAATTTATTCAGTGTAAAGTCAAAGGAATTATAACGTGTCTGTTGACTAACCTCAAATTTGTGACAAAACGTTGTCTGGCAACATCGAACGTTGATGTACATCTATTACATTACGCAAAGTTGGAGTCTGTCAACAGACACCTTGTAATCCCCTTAACTTTACAACTCCAGTATCCTTAATCAAGCCGCTGTCGGCAATACTTAGCGACGACATAAATCCAATGAATCGTCTTCGATGGTCATGCATCGTGTCTCGTGTCTGCGGTCGCGTCGGCTAGCAAAATTGAGTGCGTGCAATGCACTCGCAATCGGTGCGCTTCACTTGCTCTTCCACACGACCAGAGCGTAATATACCGTTGGACGCATCGATGAATCTAACACATCCGTGTGTCGCGTCGTGCGACTGTTCTTTATCGCTTCTCCGAACAATTAGCATCGTTGACGCGTCGAAACCAGGTTAAACACACTGGAGCATAGGCAACACATTCGACACGCCTTAAACAATAACGCCATAACCTAATTTCAACACTATTTGGACCAATTTTCAACCCGCGCTAATTTTCCGTTAAACATTTAATACTCTTGTACATAATCACATATCCAAAGTACATAAATAAACGTTATCTTTCTCTTACATAATTAGATCGTAGATCGCAGTTCGTCAATCAATAAAAAATCTGCAAATAAACTGCACAACCAGTTTGATTACGATTTTATAATATAATAAGTTCGGTTAGTGTTAAACTTTGAACAAACATTGAACAATTAACAGTAAGATATAAACAGTCAATGTTTTTGTTTTCTTTCTAGTGTATTATAAAGTAGAAGGAGTCGTTCGAACATTTGAAGTCTGCCAACTGACTCCTTAAATTCTTTCACTTTACCTTGATATGCTTTACACATATTTCCATATATTTCTTACGTTGAAAAATGTAATCTCTTCGTGGCCGTTATTTCATGTGTCGCTTACGTAAATTACTTTAGTACCCTGTATTTGTTCTTGCGGTTCGTCCCGACCTTGAACCATGCGCGTTCGATGTTCGCGACGCGTCCACGCAAACCTTCATCGCAATAATTGCGCTCGTAATTTATAGCAGACTCGTCCTCGCTGCGTTTCAGTCGGGCATCGATATCTTCGTCTGTCGCTCCTGCTGCTGGTCCTCCTCTGGAAGCATGCTGAAGGTTTCCGGCGCGAAGTCTTCTTCTAAACATCCAAGTCTTGCATTCTATAATATTTAATTCATTAATTTTTTGCCTTTTTATTTATGAAGGTGCGAATTATTAACCTGTCTGGCGGATCCATTTGTGAGGAGCTGCTTCGCCGCGCCTCGAGAAGATCGTGCCTGTTCATCCTGGAAGTATCTTGCATTCGGATGGCAGACATGTTCTTTATTCCTGTCTGAAACAACTTCCCTTAGAATCTCAACGTCGTGGAGGGTGGTGGATTTTACCGTTTTTGCTCCTCAGCACTTGATCGCTCCGCAAACCGGCTCGACTGTTCCTGTGATTCACGGCGTTGTTAAACAGGGAGCTGCAGGACATCGTCGTGCACACTGACGTCCTACCTCTTGCTGATCTACAATTAAGTCGATTAATACGCAATATTTATGAGCGCCAACGATAAGTACCTTAAGTAACGCTCCCGGCAAGGAAACAAATATTTCAAGCAACTGTGTGTTGCTATGTAGACTAGGAACGCATGGACGTGCGGTTTCAATTCGGTGCGGACTTCACTGTTCAGGAAACAATAGAGTATTGCCACGACGAAACCCTAAACATGGAAAAACAAATATATAAAGAAACAGTACATATTAGACCATCACGTTGAGAGAGAGAGGAGTGGTTATAAACATTGTTATACAACAGCACAGTTCCGACCCACTTCGAGTTCCCCTTTTATCAATTCCACAGACCCCTCTACACTACAAATGAAAAGTGACGTCACGACCAATGAGCATCAAAGAAGTGATCGAATGTTTCCAGAACTTTGAGTATCATCTGAAATCCAAGCAACTCTACTTCCCTAATTCTTATATTTAATGGAGCCAGACATGAGGTTTGCCCTCTAAACTAAACCACACTTACTTCGGACCACACTATGTTAAAATAGATAGTGTTTGGACACACCTAACTACCGAAAATTCTAGAATTTCTTGAGATAACTACACACGCAACACTCACAATCAACGTAGCCTCGACTCACTCCGAGTCCCCCTGCTACAAACTTCATCAGACCCCTTTACGCTATACACGGGAAATGACGTCATAACCAATGAGCATCGTTCATCGTTCCCCATCTCTATTCAACCAACTAAACTCTTAATATTCCGTCTCACTCTTTAATTCTCATTTCTTTTGTTTCAACGAACCAGACTCACGTTAAAACTTGCGAAGAGTTGATCGGCGAACAACCAAATGATTTCCACGGTCTCGTTCGACGAGGAAGACATTCCGATCAAGATGGCGTAATGAATGCCAAACAATGGCGCCAGCACCAGCGTGCTCCTCGCCCACTTCCTGTAACTCCTCGTTTCTTGTTCTTGGCTCGGCGGTTGCAGTTTCATATAAATCACGTAGGCGATCCGCACGAAGAGATATAGATTTAACTGGAAGAGAACGACCTTCAATGCTAATACTGGATGCTAGCAGATGTCGCGATAACGATACCATTATTGAAGCGGCCGTAGGAATCCGAATGATCCAGAAGGTCATCTTGTCCTGATCGTGCGTCGTCCAGCACAGGGTGTCCTCCATGAAGATCCTCGCGATCGTCCACGCCCCCACGACCAGCAGGGGCATCCCCCAGCCGAGAACGATGTACTGGGTGATCTTCGTGTGGGAGTCGGCGAACATCGATCGGAATATCAGGTTGTACAGGTACAGTCCTTCCATCAATATCCACGAGTAGTTGGCGGTGATGAAGAAGTTGAACAGGCTCGTGAAGAGCTTGCAGCTCCAGTTGCTGTTCTGTTCGTCCAGGTCGATGTACTTGTCGCCGTCCAGCAGCTTCGTCGGCAGGTTGATGCCGCCCTCCGGAAAGAGGATGTCCTTGAGCAGGCGCATGCCCGCGCGCATTATGAAGGACGCGAAGAGGTGCATGTGAAGGCGGTTGCGCGCGCAGTGCAGCTTCCTGCGGAGGAATCAGCAGAGGCGCAATCAACAAAAATTTGCGTGTACTATTGGCGCATGAGATACTTACTTTATGGAGAACATGATCAGGAACGCGAGGACGAGTGTGATGAAGGAGATGGAGTAGCCGGTGCGCGAAATTAAGTTGATTAGCGGGACGTAGGCCTTGAGATTGTCCAACGAGTGGGTGACGTTGTGCGCGATGGAGACGACGGTCGTGTTTCCGAGCATGCAGTGCGTGTAGTCCGTCCAGTTGTTCCAGTTGCCGTTTTCGCACAGTCTCGTCGCGTTTTGTTCCTGCGATTAATAAACGTCGGGATGAATTAGTGCAGTTTGCAGGATTTTAAAATTCAAATCGACACAGCTAGCCACACCTAGCGGCGAACAAATTAAGTACTAAACTCGTTTTTGCCACTGTTGAGTTTTAACGCAGTGAGTGCGTTTGTTTTAATCCACGCGCTGCATTTGTTTTCACAAATTATTCCCAGAAACAAGACAACTTAACGCATTTCTTTATAAATAATTACGCGAAAATTAAAATCTTTCAAATTCAAATCTGCGCACCTAGCGTCACCTACCGGTCAACTATCAAGGTAGTGAACTACCACTTCTCTCATTCTCTAATTCGAGCGCGACAAGCGTGCTTAGTCCACGCGCTGCATTTGTTTTTCTCTAATAATTCCTCAAAAACAAGTTAATTCAATCCAAACTCGCCTACGGATAAGAAAACAAGATGCCCAAATCAAAACGCGACAAGAAAAGTAAGTCCCAAATATTTATTTTACTAATTATTTCCAGAAAACATAATCTAACCTCAAACGCGCACGTTTTTCGCGTTCACGTTGTTTTTCTTGCAATTAGTATCGTTAACAAAAACGGACAAGAAAGGCCTCGCCCTGAAACAAAGGATAGTCGACGACGTGCGCAGCTGTATGGAGAAATACAATTCGGTTTATGTCTTCACCTGTGATGGCATGCGAAATGAGAAAATGCAGGCGATCAGGGAGGAATGGAAGCCAAGCAGATTCTTTTTCGGCAAAAACAAAGTAATCGCCATAGGTCTTGGAAGAACCAAAGAGGAAGAAGTACAGGATGACATTCACAAGGTACTAATGTGTTTTTTTTTTAATTAGTTTTTTTGAGCACAATTGTTACTTTCAGTTGTCTGGTGTTCTAAAAGGCAGTGCCACCCTACTATTCACAGACAGCAAAGAGAAAGAAGTGATCGAATGGTTCAAGAACTTTGAGTATCAAGATTATGCCAGGTCAGGTAACACGGCGACGCAAACAGTCGAATTGCAGGCAGGTCCGCTTCCTCAATTTTCACATGCGATGGAGCCACACCTGAGACAACTGGGTTTGCCCACTAAACTGGACAAGGGCATAGTCACACTTATTTCAGATTACACCGTATGTAAAGAGGGCAGTGTTTTGACACCACAGCAAGCCAAAATTGTGGAATTCCTCGAAATCAAGTTAACCGACTTTAAACTTGACTTGATTGCTCGGTACATCAAGGGGAAAGGTTTCAAAAGGTATAAGCAGAAGACTGAAGCGACAGAGGATGCTGAAATGGACGCCGACGCCTGAATTAATATAAAATCTATAGTTTTAAGTACGAGTTTTTGCGTTTGTCTAACGCAGACGGATTAAACAATAATTATTACACGAAAATTGCGGATAACTCACTTCTAGAAATCCTACCACGTAGTCGGGACATTTCAGCGTCGACGTGGTGTTCGCAGGTGTGGCTGGCCAGCAGCGGATCGTGTCGAAGAACGGCGGGCAGCCGATGTCGTCTGCGAACACGAGGTAAGGGCGATAAAATTCGCGCGAACGAACACGTTTATGTTTACGTTATGCAATTACAAAGTTCTCTTGTGCGCACATTAAAACCGCGTCGATAAGGCCGGTGGGAAAACTGTTTTAATAGCAGCGTAATCGACGCGCGCGCTTGCCTAATTCAATTAATAATTTATCGCGAGCATGCAGATGTTGCGTGCATTAATGAGATGGCGAAGTGCGCGCCGGGTTGTGCACCGTTCGATATTTGCAAATTTCGTTTATTCATTGTTGCGCATCCAGCGAACAATTAGTGAGCGTTGAAATACTCAATGGGAACGATCGTTATCGTGTTTTTTAGCAAACGACTCAATTGTGTATTAATTGTTCATTAATTCTGCGATAGTTCGCGTTAAATGAAAAGCGGTGACTTTTGTTTGCCTGTTTTACATGGGAAATTAGTTCGGTGGGACATTTTTCATGTGCTTGGGTTGGTATGCAATGCTTTACGTCCTTTGTGGAGGTTTTCAGCGTTGCATTTAAAGGTAAAACGCCACAAGTTCTTGTTTTTTGACTATATCGTTTGTTTTTGTTGTTTTTGCACCTTAATTTTGCTCTTCTCGCTTATTTTCGTTATTAATAGATAAATTGATATGGTTTAGATGGTTGTGGAACCGTTCCATTCCTGGAATATTACGTAAGCTGCGAAAAATTCCAAAATTTGGTTTCGAGGCGAAAAGTAATGTTTTTTTTTTGTTCTAAATTTGTCTCGTATGATGTTTTTATGGTCATTTTCATCTTGCTCCTATGTAGTAAAATGATTTAAGTCTTCTGTTAGTCTGATGTCGTAGTTATATTTTTTAGATTTTTTAACCAAAAATGTCGCTTTCAGTTATTTTTTCGTGTGAATTATCTTCGTATAACATGATCCCGGCAGCTATTCATGTAATCTGCATGTTATACAATGGATTAGATCTTTCGGGAACGTTTCCAGAGGCGCATTCACTGATAAAATCAATTTTTTTTTTCGAATTTTCTCTTTTATCGTGTTTCAAACTGAAATTATGTCCTGGATAATACTTTCCCGGGTATTTTCGTCTTTCCTGCATGTTATTTACTGCATTACTCCTTCCGGGAAGTTTCTCAGCGTCGTATTTAATGCGAAAAATGCGAAATTTTGCTTATTTGGCAATATTTCCACAAAAATTGTCGTAACGTTTCTTCCGCGTTTTCTTTATATTTTCTCGCTTATTTTTATATATCCTGGACGCTAGGAAATAAAATATCCTCCCGGGACGTTCTGCAGGACCGTATTTATCAATTTGTTATTTTACGGACAAAATGAATCTAGTTTCATTGCTTTCATGAACGAATTTTAAATTATATAATATCCTCTCGGTTATTGTCATGTTTCCTGCGTACTATGAAGCGATTTAGGATTTCCGGAAGAATTTCCAGAACCGTACTATCAACTAAAAGTACAAGAACAATTAATATCGATTTTTCATTGGTTTTCTCCACAATTAGTAAATCAAAATTCAATGCGAATTATTTTCAATTTGAAAATATTAATGCCGTCCTGTTTTTTTCGTAGGGGAGGAAACGTATTACCCCATAACTGTCCCAGAGATTTGCATATATCGACAGGTACCGACCCCACGCAGGTTGCAATCTCGCGCCCGGCATCGCGCGGTGAAAATGTCTCCAAGAGGAAATGTCGCGCGTATTTATCCTCGAGGCAATCTAGCGCTGCATTTGGTCACACGGTCACGTCTTATTCTTATTAGAAGCTCGACTTCTCTGCGAGACGCGCGCGCGCGTTAGATTTGTGTTTCAGCCCTTCGCGGGCGGCGCTCGGACGTTTATTCGCACGTCCGAGGCTTCATTAAAAAAAAAGATCGATACGGAATTGTGACGATTGCACCGCGCGGACTCATTATCACTGTTTGCGCCGCGCTCGGCGGGATGCAGTTGCTATAGATACGTGTCTCACTTTACACGCATCGAGATTTACAACGTCCGCACGTATTTCGCGCTTCCGACACGATCGCAAGGTCCGAATGTGCATTTTCCACCACAATTTTACTCGCTCACGTCGGCGCCGACCGGTTACTTTCGCCACTAGATGCGAAAGTACTTTCGAACCCGAAGTAAACGAATTTCGCCTGTAACTCACCTGAATCCGGCACGTAGCTATTGATGAGCGTCTCGCACCTGTCCCATTCCAGCTGTATCGCCCTGTTCTGATCCTCCTCCAGCTTCTTCGCGTCCATGCTGACGATCGACTGGAATATAAACATGACACCGTACTTAGGTGATTAGTTCGTGACCAATTAGCGCATGTCGGCGCACTTATTCTAATTTTGTTTTGTTCCAGAGCCGCAGAGTGAACGGCGGACGCTCAAGAGGAGATGTGCCGATGTCGGTGCGCGAAGTGCGTAATCTTTAAAGCGATATCGATAAGTGGCAGCGAATCGCTAGTGAATACAATTTCACAATCCACTTATCGTCGCCAGAGAGAGAGAGAGATATATCCGAGCGGTCCGTCTCGGCCGGCCTAATGACACAATGCGATATCAATTACTCGCCGACGATTAGCAGAGGAAGTAACAATTTGCGGGTGCAATAACTTGCCCTCCGACGTTGATGTTTGCGTTCGCGGTGCGCGCCCGTCGCGCGGTTAATTTCCGCCGCGGGCAAATATTGACCGGCGCAATCATTGTAATTAGTACAATTCGATGCCGATGCGTGGGGCGAGGGGTGCAACAAGGGGTTTATGAATCGCGCTCGGTCGTGCGGTCATTTTGAACCGATTGCGTTGCTGAATGTCGGACGCGCGGATGTTTTTAAATCCGTTTCACGCGCAAGCGCGTAGCGTCATGGTTGGGGGTGGGCAATGTTGAAGTGGACGCGGACGGGAATACTATGGACATGCATATGGGACATGATCTGGTTATCCAGTCCGAATTTGAATGGGAATGTGGACCGAGCGTCGAGATCGCCAACGATTATTAGCGTTATGACAATGGCGAGAGTTGAATGGGATTGTGAGGGTTTCGGGAGGTTCTCGAAGCGGTGCCAGTTTATGTAGGCGGGAATTTTCTAGCGTTTTGCGTAATTTCGTTAGAGTTTAACAGTTTCTTGTCGGTTTATTGTCTAACACCTTAGGTTAGCAATTTACGAAATTCGGATTTGGATCCTCCATTGAAAACAGTGATAATTCATGAGTTAATCATCTAGTAGAGTAACAATAAGTCACAATACTCAACACAACAAGTTCAAACTACTGCAGGTACAACAAAACATCCCTTCCCGTAATTTACCTCCATTTTATAACGATTATCACGACATCCCTACCTTTAATATACCCCCAACATTGCACAAGTTGTTGTTTTAGCCTTGCGCTATGTTTACTGGTGTTCGAACGCGAAAAGGACGGGAGTGGCGGCGGTTTATTAGGACGACGTTTTATTAAAAGTTTCCGCGCGCAGTCAGATAAATTTAATGTCCGAGCATGTTATGAGTACATAATTCGCGCATAATTGCCGCACATGAGTGCTTCGCGTCCACGTTCACCTTCGCGATGCATCCCCGTAAATTCTATAAAAACAATCGTTTAGTCTCAGCAATGCAATAATAATAATTGTCATAGAAATTGTTCTTTTGGGCGTAATCTTAGTGGAAGAGATCAACGCGGGAGATCTTTTTCAATTATATTTGCGCAAAACAGCATAATAGCAATTTACGTTACGCGTGTGGAAAGTGAACTTTGTGAAAATCGCCATGAAAATACAGTAACAATGAGTGCAAGCGAATAAGCCATATACAGAATGTAATGGGTGAGAGTGAAACGTTATAATAACTCGTTGTCTACTCCTGTGAAAGGGGCCAAGCAGTCGTGTGTTATATTATGCCGCGAAAGTTCCCCTAGAAATATAGTGACAGTGAGTGGAAGTGAATAAGATATATACACAAACTAGTGTGTTCGAGTGAAACGTTATAATAACGGTACGCGTATCCTGTGACGTGCATTCAATGAGAACAATAGAAGCGAACTCCAACTCGTGATGGATTATAGCCACAAGAATAAGAATTGTTCTTTCGCTTCGGCGCTTTTTAATGCCATTTTAATAAATTCAAGGAGCGTTATCTCGCCGCTTTGATCTTTTTCAATTATCTGCGCGCAAAACGGCGTTTCGTCGCAATCGTTCTGCAGTTTCACCTTTCAATTTATTTTCCCACCGGGAAAATAATTTATGCAGATTAAAATCTTGACGAGTTTAAAACGCACAAAAGTATAAAATACGTTTATCACAGTCACTTGTCACGTCACTCTGTTTTCACTGTTTTAAAGGGCTCTAACGTCACTTTAAACGCAGACTAAACTAGTTTCAGGCCAAACACTTCAATATATTAATAATCAGCGCTAAAATCATTTGTTACTATCACTATTACTCGTGTCGCTAATCAACTCTCAACTAATCCTACTTAAGTCACTTATTATTTAGCTCGTTTCGAGTGCAATCGAACCGAAACCGCAACGCACCAAATTGTAAATTCGAGTGTCGCTTCGACAAAATCCATAAATCTATAATCCATAACCACATAACCCACTCCACCGCCGCTGGTCGAGTAAACAATGCGCGCTCGACGAACGAACAATGAAGCGAGTGACTCAAGTCGCTCGTTGATTCAGCGCGTCTGGAGACTGGACGTTGGAATCGTTTGTTTTCGTTCATTAAACTAATCGCCCGCATTCGGTCAGCGCCGAATTAATATGTAAATTGCGCTGGGATTGTTGCCACATTTGTCGATAATTAATTAAGATTAAGTTGTTTGCATTATTGTTATTGCTTCTTGTTTCGTGTTTCATACGCTGGGCATGACGAATGATCGATATTAGGCGGATGCGCGCGCCAAATGTCCATTTCCAACTTGAAGCTGCGAGCGCTCCTGCGGCGGCGTCCGATGTGCATCCTGCGAGAAGCGCGTTTACGTTTGTCACGCACGCACCACCAGACCGCAAACTGACGCACATGTTAGTTGCTACCCCCGTTTTATTGCTATCTACGGTTATAATTTATACTGCAGAGGGTTTTTGCGTTCGAAACAAAGAGCAATTTGCCAGACAAAAATATTGAGGTTATGAGAGCTTTCCAGGGTTTAGAGAAGTCATTTTTTTTGCTTGTTTGTCGAGTAAATTTCAGGGAGTTAAGGAGATTCAGCGGAAATTGGTGTCGCCAAAGGACGAGTGTAATTAAACTTTATAACGGCAGCGTTGCTGAATATTTTTTGGAATGGTTGGTCGAAAAAACGCAATGGCTCTTTGTGTTATGAAAGTGGAAAATGTTTCGTGCGAAAAATTCTACTACAGATGTAGTTGTAGTGAGAGGAAGCGAGTAAGATATATTGAGAAAACAATGGGTGCGAGTGAAACGATATAATGGAAGGGAGATTACAGATAGTGACAGCCCGGAGTAGTGTTTTGCATTATCATTAGAAGTTTCAGCAAAAATACATTGAGAGCGAGTGGGAGTGAATGAGACATATACAGAAAGTAATGGGTGCGAGTGAAGCGTTATAATAACTCTCCGTTCAATACACCGAAAGAGGGGAGAGCAGGTAGAGCAATACCGGAGAGTCGTTTGGAATTATCTAGTAGTGAGTGAGAGTGAATAAGATATACGCAGAACATAATGAGTACGAGTGAAACGTTATAATAAGTTTCTGACGACTGCATCGGAAGTAGGATTATCAAATGTAAGCGGAAACTGTGGCAGGGAAAATGCACCGAAAAATAACCTTCACAGTAAAAGTTTTTAAGTACTTAATCCTTCAAGTAATTAGCGAACAACAATTCATATCACTGGAAATTTTCAATCTGTCACGTCACTTTCTGCAACATCTTCACCCTCAAACCCCCCAAACATCAACCGCCAAGTTAAATTGCGAAATAATTAACTTTCATTAACAAATTTTCGCGATTTATTGCTTCAAAGCCAACTTTAAGACTTCCATAGGAAATCTGTAATTTAAAAGCTTCACGTGGAACTTGGGGGGCGGAGAGTAAAGTCATACGTTATTTATAGCTTAGGAGCACGAAGCCTTTACACACTCCGCATCGTTTGTTTTGTTTTGTCGGCTTTCACGAGGATAACTTCCCAATGGAGTTATCCTGTCGCGGGTGCAATTGCAGTTTGGGTTTTACGGCGTGCTGAAAAACCGCGCGCGCCGCCGGCGGGCAATTCATTGCGATCAAACATGCATTTTGCTTTTAATTCCGCAGATAAACCGCCTTTATTACGTCCTCGGTGACATAAAGATACATTTATCTCTGGGACAGCACAATTATTCATTTAGAAGCAATTGCATCATTTATTCATATAAATTTATCCTGTCGTTTAAAAATGTGAAACACTGAGTTGGTGTCAAATTTTGTTCTGGAGAAAAATATGCAGGACGAGTGTTCTGTGGAAATTCAACAAAAAAAAGTCTTAATTAGTGGAAGTGAATACGATATATACAGAACATAATGGGTGCGAGTGCAACGTTATAATAAGTCCACAAGAAGGACATCGAGAAGGGGACTAGCAGGAAAAAATATCCGTAACATGGTTTTACATTAACACATTGAAGTGAAGTTCCTCTAAAAACATAGTAACAGTGAGTGGAAGTGGATAAGATATATACGGAACGTAATGGGTGGGAGTGAAACGTTATAATAATTTCCCGCCTACAGAAAGGGGGACTGGCAGGTAATAAATTCGCACGATCGTGTTTTGGAAGTTCCCCTAAAATACATCAACAATGAGTGGAAGTGGATAAGACATATTCCGAACGCAATAAGTGCGAGCGAAATAATCGTGAATTGCGTTCCGATGGACACAGAACTTTCCGAAGACAATTAATCTATGACTAATCACAAAGAGAAATGCGAATGTGGATAATAATTGGCATCGATCCAAATAATAAACTGCGTAATAAAACAAACAATAGTTAATAACAAGCCTCGGAATAACAGCGGCGGACTGAACGAATTAATTCTGCTAATCTAGTTTTTCCCCTTTTTGCTCGCTTTGTTGCCTTTTCCCCGTTCGTTCCAATCGGTTGTATTCGTTTTTCGACGCGCGTTTTGCGCCCGGGACGAGGCGGTCAATCAAATTGATACAAAGCCTTTGTTTTCTCAAGTAGCAGGTAAGCGCACACGGACGCGCTATTCGTTTTCCGGTCTCCCTACTTTGCTCGACAAACTTCGGCGCACTCAAACGCGTTAAACTTATTACCATGTCGAGATACATTATCCGCCGCATCAAAGCTCCGCTCGAGAGTGTCGGAGCCCGCAGCTGCTCGCGACGGTAGAAGTTTTCCCTTTTATCTTTTGGTTTCTACGCGCAATCAGTTTGCACAGTAACCAATTGAGGCTTGAGGTCTTAGCCTGGAAAATCGACAGTTTTTCTTTGCTGAAAGTTTCCTTTTATTTTCATAGTTATTTGTGTTGCAAGGACGGAAAATCCATTTTGTAGAAATTCTATTAAAAATTTAGAATTAATGAGTGGAAGCGAATAAGATATACGGAGAAACTAATAGGTGCGAGCGAAACGTTATAATAACTATGCGTTTATTGAATGAGGGGGACTAGCAGGTAGCAACATCGGAAGGACTTCTTTTATATTATCTATCATATTGACGTTCCCCTAAAAATACAGCCATAGTGAATAGAAGTGAATAAGATATATACAGATAGCGCTCGGTGCGAGTGAAACGTTATAATAATGCTTGGTCTACTAAACCGAAAGGGGGACTAGCAGGTAACAAAATCGGAGGATCATGTAACAGTGACAGTGAGGGGAACTGAATAAGATATGTACAAATAGTGCTGGGTGCGAGTGAAACGTTATAATATCGCTTCGTCTACTAAACCGAAAGAGGGACTAGCAGGTAACAAAATCGGAGGGTCATATTTTACAGTAGCAATGAGTGGAACTCGATAAGATATATGCACAAAGTAATAAGTGCGAGTGAAACGTTATAACCAATGTAGCACAAAACTTTGGTTCTTTGGTGAACAAATTGGCAGTTTCCCTTGGTAAACCTTCCGTGTAACTTTCCTTTCGCTTTTCCCCGAAGGTATCGTGTTTATTAGGGCCTCATTCATACATTTATCCTGCAGTATAGCATGGGAAACGAAAGAAAAAGAAAAGTTGAAAAAATAAAGTTGAATGCTCTTTATCGCGAATGATTATCAAAGAACAATTACACGTGTTACGTGCACAACGTAAATTGAACAAAATTTCGAGGATTTAGGTCAAACTTACTCGCGAAAAAACAAAGGAAATGCGTTGAGTCAAGTTAAACGTTTCGCTTTGACGGCGTTTTTTTTGAAGAATTCAAAAGCCCTTGGCTTTGGGGGATGTGCCTGAAGGGCTTCCCTTAATCATTTTTCGTCCTGGGTCTTCCAAAGTTGTCTAAACTCACTGTAAGAGAAGATAAAAATGGAAATGTGTTATTTAAATTAATCCAAACTTTGTCCAAGTAGGGGAACCCCAACAAGAATGAATGTAATGTAATAGGATTGCAGTTACCTCGGGTTTCCCCTACATCTCCGCCGCACGCATCCATACAACACGTTCGAGAGTCATTCGGGATGATTAAACGTTATTCACCTTGTCACAAGCAGACTGGGAGCGCGAGCGCGAGAAATAAAAATGAAAATAATTTTCTCGCTCGTATTTTCCTTGTCTCCCGAGCCAGCCCTCGACGTGAGCGCAATATTAATCGAGCTTCGACGTCTTTTGTCCTTCGCGCCCGTCCGTAATTTATAACATGTTTTTATCTCGCGCGAAAATTATAAAGCCTTGCGGCGGCGAGGGCGCGCGTGAGCCGCATGGCGGAGGCGCCGCGACGCACGTCGTTTTCGTCGCGAAAAATATTGCGTCGCGAGAAGCGTCGCCATCTTCGGAGTTCATCTGCGGAGAGGATTTGTTAAATGGGGTATGAAATAGGGGAGGAAATATTGAAATATTCATAGGGTTTATTTGAATGTCTCCGGAACGCGATACTCTTTTGTCGGCAATATTGAATGTTTTCGTTTATTTTTGTTGCGCGGAGAGGCCAGCGGAATACGTGGCGCGTAGAATGTTGGTTATGTGTGCGCAGAGGGCGCTCGTGACGACGACGTCCACGTTCGTGCTCGTGTTCGCGCTGAAGGAGTTCGTTTCTACTGTTTATATAATACAAGTGGACTGGAACGAACTCGATATTTATTGGGGGACAATGTCGCAAAAAAAATGACACGTTGTTTGCTGCCTGTAAATATATTTATTGCATTCGTCGATTCCTTCCTTGGAGATCGCGTAGGAAAGTTTTCATCCTCTGTAACCCTAAACATGTCAAAATGGCTTGTTTCATCATTTTTTTTCCACCCGGAAAATGCAATAAAAATGGTTATAGTTGTTTGTGTTGTGCGTGCTGAAAGTGAGTTTTGATAAAATCGCACTGAAATGCGGTAATAGTGAGTGAAAGTGAATAAGATGTATACTGCGTGAAATGGGGGTGAGTGAAACGTTATAATAACTCCTGTGAGGGGGGGGGGGTACTAGCAGGTAACGAAAACCGAGGGTCATGTTTTATATGTCACATTGCAATCCTCTCAAAATTGTAGTAACAACGAGTGGAAGTGAATAACATTTATACAGAGAATAATGGGTGCGAGTGAAATGTTATAATAACACTTACCTTCTATCGAGAGGGGACTAGCAGGTAATAGAAACCATGACCCTCGGTTTTATATTGTCACATTGAACTTCCCTCAAAATTGCAGTAACAACGAGTGGAAGTGAATAGGATTTATACCGAGAATAATGGGTGCGAGTGAAACGTTATAATAGCACTTACTTTCTAAAGGGGACTAGCAGGTAACAAAAACCGAGGGTCATGTTTATAGTTCCCCCAATAATCCACCAAAAGTGAGTAAAAGTGAATAAGATGCATGCAGGAAGTAATGGGTGCGAGTGAAACGTTATAATAACTGCGTACCGTCTAATATTTAAATCAAAACATGTCGAGATAGAAGAAATGTATGCAACGTCTACTTAACATCAACTTCGTGACATATCCCCGTCAGAGCAAAACAAACTTGTTGAAATCTTCTCGCGAATCAATACAACAAGTTGATAATACGTAAAGTTTGCCGGATCCGGCGTCGCGACGTTGAGAAACTTACCGCGAAGTTAACGCAATGTTTCCTTACCGCTAGGAAAATATCGAGAGACATCGCATTAAATATGTGCGTATTTCTCGGAACAATCAGCGGGCGAATTCCGCGCCGAACATTATTTCGATGATGCAGTGATGAAATGCGGAACGAGCTGGAACAGATGAGGACGGCGGGGGGCGGCGGGAGAAGTAGGGAATTTATGCGCTGTCTCCACTATCTCGGCGCGCTTCGTTTGCGGGGACGCTTTGATAAATTATACGCTCAAAACGTATTTTCAATTAAATTTGTTCCGCGCATAATTTATCTAAGATCTAAGCGATGAGGCGGTTGATTAAAGTGGTCGTGAATGTAAATATTAAGGGCACAAACGTGTATTTCACTTGTTGTACCTAAACCTTAACACAATAACATTTTAATAGAAATAATTTTAATATAATTGTTGTAATTAAATGAATTCAGGTGCAAAAATGCAATTACAATGAGTGGACGTGAATAAGATATATATAGGAACTGATGGGTGCGAGTGAAACGTTATAATAACTCTTCCCAACCGAGAGGGGGACTAGCAGGTAAAAAAAATTGAGGACCGTGTTTCTTTTTATCACATTAAAGGTCCCCTAAAAATACACTAAGAGTGAATGGAAGTGAATAAGACCCATATAGGAACTGATGGGTGCGAGTGAAACGTTATAATAACTTTCCGGGGGACTAGCAGGTAACAAAATCGAAAGGTCTTGCTTTGAAGTTCCCCCAAGAAAACAATAACAATGAGTGGAAGTGAATAAGATATATAGAGAACGCAGTAAGTGCAAGTGAAATGTTATAATAACTTCTTAATACTGCTAGCAAGTTTTACGCACGTAATAAAACCAACAATAATTAATAACAAGTCTTGAAATTATAACAGCGCACCGAATTAATTGCTGCTGTTAAGGGGGCGTCATGCAGGATACCCTTTCTCTTCTACTCCAAGAAGTTATGCATTCAATATTTTTCATATTATTTTAGTTTAGTTATTAACAACGTACATAATGATCAGTTCTGGTACTTGTAATTAACAAAATTGCAATTTCTTAATCGAACATGGAGTTCCATCCCCTGTAATTATATTCAGGCGAGGATTATGAGCGAGCAACCTCAATTATAACCGCATTATCCTTTCCCGCGCGCTAATTAATTAATTAATTGCCGCATGAATTCAATTCATGGGGACTAAAGATCGCAATCTGCACGCGCACGTTATTAATGCTCCTAATGCACCCTCTGACGTTCCAATAAATCTCGCACGTATCATAATTGATTGATTTTGGTATTTCCATTTACCTCAGCCACGAAAACCACCCCTCAATAATAATATGTCTTCGTTTTTTGCTCTGAAATTGTTGTTTCTTCTTTGTTTTTATCGTCACTCCCGAGAGACAATATTCGGCCGTTCATGAACTTTGTAAATGGTAAACTCGATTTGTTTATTCAAGAGGGATGTTAACTTCTCGTCGCGCGGCGGGCAATTGCGTTAGAAAGAAAATTCCGGTCGGAGGCCTTTCCGCGAAGATTTGCATCATACTGAACGAGATGGCGGAGGCGCCGGGCGAGGAGGCATTTCTTATTCATGGCGACGGCGCCCCCGCACGAATCTCATTGGCACTCGGGGAGGACGTGATCGTTCAGCGCGACACCACGATACTGAAAAACATAAATAACAATAGGCGCGAATAAGGATATTCCGCGATACCGAATGACGCGCGAAGCCCTCCAACGTATCCGTGTCTCGCTATAGGCAACCCATTATACACGCGAACAAAGAAACGCTTTCCTCGTGTTCTTTCGCAGTTTTTCACCAACGATCCACGAGTGATTGACGTCGGGCCAAGCGGGCTTAGGGCCCGAAGGGTTCGGAACGTATATTGAAGATAAATATTTGAAAAGCCACCCCTCAAAAGGATCTTATTAAATTAGAAATTGTTTCGGGGAAGTTTAAGGCGATTAGATTCTTGTTTCATCTTCGTACACAAAGTTTACTCATTCGGGGGCATAAATATTAATTACAGTTGTACAAACATCTTAAACGTCTAAACACCTCGGGGCTGATATTACGAGCGTTCTCGAAGCTCTAAAATAATCCTTCAAATTGCAGGTACGTTTTATATTTCGCACCTTGTTAACCTCGCATAACCTGTAGCGCGTTAAGTTCGGGATTTGCGGGATTTACGCGTCGAAAACGTCTGCGGAATTTTAGAGGCGAAGTTTAATGTTTCTCGCGAAATGGCGCGCTCACGGGCGGCCAGTTGACGGCGGCGGCGAGAAAAATTGTCGAACGCGTTTAAGTGACAAGCTGACGTCGACGTCTTTCGCGAGGGAGGCGGCGGGGACGCGCAGTCGTTCCGCGTTTCAATTTGTTTTGTTTTATGAGAGATTACGGCCGGGCCCTCGAAGGTGCAATTTGAAGTCGTAAAAAGTTCATGACGCACGGCGATAAAAGTTATGCGCGTTTTCATTTAAACTAATTGTGAGAAACTTTAACCTAAGCTAACCTAACCTAACCTAACCTAACCTAACCTTACATAACCTAACCTAATCTAATCTAATCTAACCTAACCTAACACAGCCTGACCCAATCCAATCTAACCAAACTTAATCAAACCTAACCTAACCTAGCCTAAAAGACCTAATCTAACCAAACCTTACTTTACTATACTCTATCATACCCTAACCTAACTTAAACTTGGACTCAGGACTGTCTTGTCCTGTGTGAACCTAGCCTAAACTGATATAATCGAATATAACCTAAAGTTAGTCTCTGAACTTGAAGTTTAAAATCCGCTGTTCAAACAAATCTCCACAAGCTGCAGGACAACGTTATTGCGCCCATTGTGCTCGCGCTGAATTTATCGGTTTGCGTTTTGACCCGCGCCGGAACTTTACGCCGTACGCGATAACAGAGTGCATTAAGTTGAAGTAATGGCGATGGCGCTGGTGTCGTCGCGCGAAGTGCGATAATAATTTCTCATTACCGTCGCACGCACAACCTAATTTGGCGGCGCCGGCGCGGCGCGTTGTCCCGACTTCACCTAGACGGCCGCCTACTTCCAGAATTAATTATGTCGCCAGTACCTACCCCTAGTACCTAGTACCTGGGGCACTAAGCTCGCGATTGTCGACAACAAAACGCCGCTTCAGGTTTAAGCGGTGGCTTCTCGCAAAACACGAAGGGTGTCGTTTTCTCGGAATGCCGCGAAATGAAATTCCAATCAAATATTTGATTGATGTTAATTAAGCCGTGGTGTTAGGCGGGATGATTTGCCCCGGAAATTGGGAATAAACGAACAAGCGGAAAGCTGGAAAATATCAATTGGCGCGCAGTCGATAAACGAATAATTGGAATTATTAATCAAGTAATCAAATAATAACCCGAGGCTCCATTCCATTTGTGTCAATTGATTCGTCGTAGAAACGCGCGTGATAAATTGGCCCAATTGAAGGTTATGTGTGCACTGCGTCAACAGATGGCGTCACTCGTCCGACGTCTGTTTTGATCGGTTTTCTTGGAATTTCTTTAGGTTTCTTTGCATCCTGCCTTTCGTTCTTAGAAATAATGAAGGCAATTAATAAAAATTTGTGGATTTATCAATTATTCCAGTTATAGTCTATGTGTGCACTCTTGACAAACAGATGGCGTCACTTGTCCGACGACTGTTTTGATCGTTTCCTTCGAATTTCCTCATGTTTCAATGCGATTTTCTCTTTATTCTTAGAAATGACGAATGTTATTGACAGAAAATTGTCAATTTATAAATTATTCCACTTAAAAGTTAAGTGTAGAATATGTGTGTCCTTCGCCAACAGGTGGCGCCACTTTCAATCGTGAAATTTCGCAATTTCTTTCTCGATTCTCATAAACGACGAAAGCAATTAATAGAAAATCGTCAATATTATTAAAAATTCCTCCCAAAGAATGTCATATGATAAAATAATCTTTAATCAAATTACGCCCTGCGAACATAATATAATAATCCTCAATGTAAACCACGACGAAAGCCCTCCGCCGGCAAAAAAAAAATCTGTCACGTCCGACTTAATTCGCCCCGTAATATCCATAATACCCATCAAGGCGTGATGGAATGTTTTACGCAGTCGTCGCCCCCGCCCTTCGCCCTGTTTTTTCCCGCCGCGCGGCGGACGCGCTCATAATTTTAAGTGCGTTTTTGTTCGAATTCATTTTTCCAACCGAAAAAAATTAATATCGTTTAAATTAACATCATGACTGCGATGGCGAACATTCGCGTCGTTTGTTTTCGGTTCGCGCGCGTTTTATTTAATTTCACGGCTTACTCCTAGACCGACGCTCCGTTCGCTGTTGCTGTCAGTTTCATCTGTTTGTTTCGTTAATGAGCGCTAGACTAAACATCAAACGAGAGCGCTCGCGTAATCAAATAAAACGAAAGCGCGTCGAGTGCATATCGAATGGCGGAGGCGGCGGGCCGGCCGGTTTCGACAATCAGCGTCGACGCGCTCGATGAAATAATTACAAGTGGCGCTAATTAGCTTTTAGCAGTGCACGCGACAAGGGAGGACTTGTTTTCTATTAATTCACTCGCAATTAACATAAGAGCATTTATTAATGTTCGCGCGCTTCGTGAATGCCGTGTGCCTAATTATTAAATTGCGCAGCGACATCTGGCGGCGAGTATTTATAAAACGGAAGTTCCTGGCGCTTTTTGCGCTTCTTGGTTTTGCTGCGCCGACGATATTTGTTCAACAATTCGATCGAGAATTGCAAGACGTCGAGGCGATTCTTCGCCCTTTCGCCATTCACCCTTCAGGGACGTGACCTATTTACTCACGACATGTATTAAATGCACACCGCGCATTCAACAAGTTTCATCATTATCACGTTTGAAGCGTCTAAAAACCGTTCGCATTTTCTGAGTGTTTTATGACACTTGTAAAAACTACAGGGAATGAATGGGACTTTAGAGTTGCAAGGTAGGATAATGATTGAAAACTAGAAACGATGTGATTTTTGGTGTAATGTGCACTTTCCCGGCGCATCCACCAAAAGTACACACATTTTCTCTTTGGAAAACACGGATGCTTCATTTCAGTACATTTCCGGTTGAACTAACAAAGTTAATTAAATGTTTTAAATGCCAAACGTGTAACTCTAGGATAAGGGATGTTTTCCCGGCGCATCCGCCAAAAAGAAGAAGCATTTTTTCGGTGGGGAAACACGGAAGCTTCATTTCAGTACATTTCTGGTTGCAATGTCTGATGCAATGAAATGTTTTAAATGCCAAATGCGCAATTTTAGGACAAGGGATGTTATCCCGGCGCATCCACCAATAAGTAGGAACATTTTTTCGGTGGGAAAACACGGTTGATTCATTTCAGTACATTTCTGATTAAAATGACAAACTTAATGAAATGTTCCGAATGCCAAATGTGCAATTTTAGGACAAGGGATGTTTTCCCGGCGCATCCACCAGAAGTACCAACATTTCCTCCTTCGGGAAGATTCATGTCAGGCACATTTCCGATTGTAATAACAAAATTTAATGAAATATTTAAAATTCCAAATTCGTAATTTTGGGCGCAAGACATCATTTCCCGGCGCATCCACCAATATATCAGAAATTCTACCCAAAAGAGAATTCAAAAATCCTTTAAATACAAACGTAGTTTTATAAACTAACCGTGGATAAAGTTGGGTTATGTGGCGCCCGGAGCGCTCTCAAGATCTAAACCACCGTTTAAAAAGCAGCGATGTTGATAAGGGACGCCCGGACGCAACATCGTTTCATTACAGTGTAAAAGCTGTAATCTAGCCGGATCGAATGAAAAACAGATTGGATTAAGCACGGTTTTATGGCTGCACGAGTCGCGCAGCTTCAATAGTTAATCAAAATGTGCGCACCGCTCCTAAATACACTTTAATGCGTTCGAATGCATTTAACGTCAAACAATCGTCAGTTAAACGCGTTGCTCACGAGTAGACGTGAATGCGGACAAGATTTGGGATCAAACGATCTACAATGTAAAACGTCCATTGACCTAAAACCTTATCCGAAAAATCTATTAACACGAGATTATAAAATTATGCGTTTCTAAGGTGTTTCAGTATCCTTGGAAGTTCATTCCGACTTCAAACGAACGATAATCGCGTTAAACGATTCAAAGTCGCTGAATTTTACGAGTAAATTTGGTGGATGCGCCGGGAACATTGATCTTTCCGGAAATTTTTTTCTCGTCTGTTACATTTGTAATTTTTGGTGAAAGCGCTGGTAAAAATTTCGTTTCCACCAAAATTTATTGTTCTTGCATGTTTTGGTGGATGCGCCGGGAAATTTTCTTTTCCCCTAAAACAACCAATTATTCCCCTGCACAAACATTTTACAACGATAGCAATCGGAAATTTCCTAAAATGAATTTCCTTTGCCTCCACTTTAGAAAGGTTCGTGCGTTTTGGTGGATGCGCCGGAGGTTCCGTCTCCTAGTCTAACTAGAACCATATTTTTCTATTAGATAACGCTTAGCTACTCATTGATATCGCCGAAATGATGAAATATCGTTCCCGAGTGATAAAACGCGGTCATAAATCAAGCGCAAACATTCCCGGGTAATTTTATCGCGCGATGCGCTCTTATTTTTGTGTTTCCTTTCCTGTGGCGTCAGGGGTCGTGATTTCTAAAGGTTGCGCACCCGCCTCCCGACGGCGCGATGCTCTGTAGTTAAAATTTTACGAGTTCCGACGATGCACTCGCTTGTAACTTGAACCCTTTCCACTCTCGGTCTTTCGTAAGAAAATTTCCAGTCGTTCGAAGATTTTTCTCTAAATTGCGAATGTTTTTAACAATTTCAAGGTTGAATTTGGCGGGTTCTGCGTCGTAAATCAAACGAATAATGCGCCAAGGTCGTAAATTTAATGTAGGATGAAAATTCGGCCTTTTTTTCCGTGAAATTTCCCGATGTTTTATGCATTTTATTGTTCGAGGGTGTTCTGCCAAGGGAGGAAGGTAAACTTATTGCAATGCGTGTTATTCGATTAGGACCCTCGTCTGCGCTACAATTTCGGCGCGCTGATGATGCTGATGGGCTTGTTACACGTGCGATTGTGATTCCTGTTGGTCCAGGGACGCGAGCACTCAAGGGGGAAGCAGCGGGAAAGGAAATAAAAGTGAAGATTTTCGGGAGTTGTAGTGCGCGCTTTTCTAAGAGGGATCATTGACACGTCGCCAGGTGGTTTACAGTACTCTAGTCAAGCGAGGAACAAACGCAGAAAATTTGGTGGATGCGCCGGGATAGTTTTCGTTTCCAAAAAAAAAACACTGAACTATTTAACTAAAACTCTATAATTTTCTGTGTACATAATTATTGTGTTTCTTTAATTTTGCACAAATATAATTTTTAGTTGTTTTGGTGGAGGCGCCCGGAAGATTTTCCCCTTATTCTAAAACAAAACTTGTTTACTTCGAAATGATTTTAATTAAGTCGTTATTGCTATTAGAAATTTCCCCGAATTAATTTCCTTTGTTTTTCGTGAGGAAAATGATTGTTACTTTGGTGGATGCGCCGGGAAATCCCCCCTTTTCCTTTGAAATAATATATCGTTTTATTAAATTTCTTATTACTACTATAAAATGTCTAAAACGCATTTCTTTCTTCTATAAAAGCAAGTATGGGTAATTTTGGTGGATGCGCCGGGAAAAACGTTCATTTTCCTAGAAGCAAAAATAGTGCCCTATAAAATGATTTTATTAACTCTGTTATTCCCAATATAAATTTTCCAAAACCGATTTCCATTGTTTCCAAAATAAAAACATTCGTAATTTTAGTGGATGCGCCGGGAAAATTGCCTTTTTTACAAAATCCGATAAAATATTTTATTCAATTTATTCCTATCATTGCAAATTTCCAAACTGAATTTCCTTTCTTGTCCTAGAAGCAAACGCTGGCTATTTTGGCGGATGCGCCGGTGGCTTTCTAAAAACGAATCGAGATAATCGCGTCAAAGGATAATCCGGTGCGGTGCGTCGGAGGTTATTAAATTATTGGCATGTCGGGGGGACCTTGGGGACGTTGTAGATGATGTAAATGCGACCGCAAAGCCACAGGTCCTCGCAATCAAGCGACCAATTAACCGCAAATTCGCCGTGTCCGAAATGCGACCGCACAAAAACCTCTCCTCGAGCAAATTTAATTTATCCGATCCGTCGCCACCTACGCATGTTTCGCGCTTCGAGACATCAAAAGGCGTTAAACTTCCAGCCGTTTTCAAACAAGAGGCGCGATTAACAAACGCCAGCAACACTTCACGCGCACGTTCGGCGTTCACCTGCAATTATCGACGACAATCGAAGGCCGATAAGCGTGGGCGATGTTCATTAAATTTTCCGCCGCCCTTTGGACGTTTCTCGATTATTTTCGGTCGTGAATCATATTCGCGGTTAATTAGGAGGACAGAAGGGCCATCCAATCAGACCCGACGAGAGCCTGCGGCCGGAGATAGTTCTTCTGGGCGCGCGCCAAAAGTAATTTAACACTTTATTAGGCAATCCCGTTGGCATCGGGAACGAGGGGGTGCTCGAGTCGCGCGCGGCACTCTCGCGCGGCGGGAAGGTGTAGCCGGTAAGGCGCACGCACTTTTCAGCCGCCCTCCTTCCGGATTACGGCCGATCCGCTCTTCACTCTTCGGTCGGCGACCGAATTTCGATCAACGACGACGGCGGAACGTCCTTCGGCTTCCTGCGAATTGCGCGCTTCGTGCGGGGAAGAAATTTATCAAATTTGCTCCGATTGATAGTGCGGCAAATCGCTGGAAAATCCGTTTTCGAAACGACGCTTCATGTGAACAAGTTTTAGGAGTCGAAATTGTTTGCTGGCAATGTTTTCTAACAAAATCATCAATATACAAGTTAGTTGGTACGAGTATAATGGCATGAGCTTGTAATATGACCCTGTTTTTTACGTTCAAACATTTACTCCCCGGAATCGTCTGGAAAATCAATTTCACACTGATTCATGCAATTCTCAGTGTCATATTCCATTCGTCCCAGCGCCATCTATTGGGTACGCTTGTAAAGAGTAGAAAACGCTTAATCATTCAACCGAAATTCATGGTGTAATGCCTTCGAAATACACGAGTGCTTCGACTGAATACAAATGTGTATCAAAATGTAAATAAAATTGAACGCAATTTCTGTCGAGTTATCGATGCGCAATGTTTGCATCCATCGACCATGGATCTAGTGAGCTTTCTGCAGCGCGCAGATCTCCCCGCTATCGACAGGAAATATCCTGCGCGCATTGTGCGCGACATTTCCAATTCAGATTCCGATTCGGATCGGGACCGGATTCGCATTCCTGCACTACTTCTCCGGTATATCTCAATATAAACTTAAACCTAGTCGGACCTAACCTCCAAATTGAAAAAGTTAACCTAACGTCGAAATTAATATCAAAATCACGAAAATTTAAATCAAGAAAAGTTGTTTTGTTATGGTTTAAAAGTATATTTATGTATTTTTATTATTTCTTATATTTTGGACAAGTTACAATCGAAAAATCGTCGTGGTTTCAATTTTCATGTGTCATGTGCATAAAAAGTTGCCTACGTTACAAATTTTGCGAAATTTGCATCCCCTTTCTGGTTTACTCGAGGTCATGTTTATTAAAGACATTAAGACGCTTAAAAAGTAAACATTTTAAAGACGTCTGCTCGCTTAGGCCCTTGTACAAAACGTCAAATTACACTATTACTCTACTATAGGCAACCTAGCTTACACCTTTGTACAAAACGTCAAATGACACAAATATAGGCAACCTAATATACAGCAATGTTCAAAAGTATCCATACAACACAAATAAGTTGATAAAGTAAACAAGTGAATATAAAATAAACCGAAAACTGTGAGAACGGCCGAGGTAAACATTGAAAAACGTTGAAAAACATCAAACAGTTTTAATCATTTCCACATTATAGCTCTCCGTCCATCTCCATTCATCGCCATCATCGCATTCGCGCGCGTTGTTTTTTCGTCCGCATCCACTCTCCCGGTCCGAT
This sequence comes from Ecitodaemon sp. MM-2014, assembly GCA_030557295.1. Classification (NCBI taxonomy): domain Eukaryota; kingdom Metazoa; phylum Arthropoda; class Insecta; order Coleoptera; family Staphylinidae; genus Ecitodaemon; species Ecitodaemon sp. MM-2014. Next base: position 7,593 of record JARRAA010021730.1, on the reverse strand, counting down.
TTTATTCCAGTCCCATTTGCTCTTGCCACCGCCGCGGCGCACTGCCATTCCGCGGGCACTATTATCCTTGGAGAGTTGCCAGCCGATTTCTGAGCGAACTTTCGCATTGCAGTAACCGCTCGCGTTCGCGCACCTTGCATATTTAATTAGGTGTAATTTCAGCGAACGATGTTTCACGTCCGAGTCGAATTCGGTCGAGCGGTCGGGCTTTGTTCGAAACAGTTCCGGGATCGTCGGGCGCGTTCGCGGAACATCCGGTGCGGGAAAGCAATATAAATAAAGATGTTCATCGCTTATATCTAGTTTATTATGCGGCAGGCGGCGACGACGACGAACAACACCGCTCCGCACAATAACGTCAATCGTCGGACAGACGCCGCAAGCAAACGTCGTCTGCTAAAAACGTAAATAAATAATGTCTACTCGCAGAATGAGTAAACATGCGAGCAAAACTATTCGGAGTAATAATCGGCATGAAAATTTGAGCTGAAAGTGCCTCAGCGCATCAAATTGAACAAACGGCTGGTTTCGTCTGAAAGTTATTATAACGTTTCACTCACACCCATTGCTTGGTGCATTTATCTTGTTCACTTCCACTCGCAGCGACTTTACGACACGCTGTGTTTTTATGTGACTTTTCCAGGCGTACCACACGCGCAAAGCAAACAACTATCTTGCTCCGGCTAAACTTTAAAATTGCGGCGAAAATGAAATTCAGATGAATGCAACTCACGTGGCGATGTTAATTCCTCGACTCGGCTCGACGCGAAAGTGGAGAATTCAATCCCGGAAAGTTTCCGTATTTCGCGCGCTCCTTTTTCACACGCGAGCAACTTTCCGTCCCGGAACGCGCCGGAAATGATCCGAGCGCGCTTTTCGGCCGTAAACTTTCGCCAAAGTTGATTCGCACTCGAGGCTAGATGCGTCGATCAAACTAGCCGCCACCCCCGCGCCGCTCTCGCGAGTTACGCCTTCGAGCGCGCGGCAATTTCGTTTGCGTCGGCGACGAATTTTTGTCTCGTGCGCGCGAGCACGCCGGTGGCGGTTTTCGGCCGCGTCGGTCACGGTCGACGAGCGCGCGACGACAACGCGCGCCGTCCGCCGGCGGCTGGTATTTGCACGCGGCGGCGGCGGCGGCGGCTGCGGCTGCGCGCGAACCTGTGCGCGCTTTTTTCACGCCGCGCGGCGCTCGAGTGTCATCTTAAACTAATAACCGCTCAACTTTTTAAGTTTTCCACCGGCCGGAGAAATAAATTACGAAAGTTCATGCCAATTTGCGCGATATTAATTAAACATAATTAAAAACTTTCCTTGCCGCATGAAACGATTTTTAGGCGGTTTGCAAAAGCTCTGTTTGACATTCGATAGTTATTTGCGACACGCGGGCCGAAAGTGTAGTAGAAAATCGCGCTTTGGACCCTTGAACAAAAACGGCGTAAAATCGCGCTTTAATTTTGTATTTTTACTGCGCGAATAATTAAACATTGAAATATGGATTGGCCCCGCGTGAATGAATAAATTTTTTAGGGCGAGCGCGTAAAACAATGTTTCGGCACCTGCGGCCTCGATATAATTCGGAATTAAATTATATGAAAAATCGTAAACGTGTTCGCGAGCATTTTCGCTCGATTTTTCTCCTCGCCGCCGCTGTCCGGGGAGTAATTTCGCTCTGCGCGCCAATCGAGCGCGCCGAGGCGGCGAAATGAATTTCGCACGCACGCCGCATGCATATTTATAAAACGCCTCATGTGCGAAAGCTTCCGCTCGACGCGGGGCTTTCGACGGACGAACTTTTGCCGCTTCATAGGGCAATCGCCGCTGGACGTGAATGAAAACCGCCTCGTCCTCGCGGCGGAATATTTAACGGGCGATTTGTTTATAATTTTCGCGGCGTTACTCATGCATTGTTTGCAATTAACCGGGCGCGGAGCCGATGCGTCTTTGACGCGCGCGAAGCGAGTTTCCGGCCGGATGGGACTTTCTAATTGAGTTGCGTAATTCCGCCGCTCGCCAAGACGAGCCGAGAGCGCGGAGACGCGAGCATGTGCGTTGCATCCATCCCCGGCGCGAACTCCGTGACGAATTATGCAAAGCGCGCGCCTTCTTCCCCGAGCGGGAACCGACGTCCGGCTTTATTGCAATTCTCGTCGGGGCGATAAAATTTTCATCGGGACGAGCGCTTCAGCCTCGCTTAAACTTTCGCAGCAACCTAACGCCTCGCATTTAACGCCTTTCAGCTGCATTCTTGCAGTTGTTTCCACTCTATATTTCTCGATAACTTCGTTAGCTTTGCTAATTGCTGTAAACGAAGACTACAAGTTGCCTATAGTATCTATCGGATATGTATACGCCTGGTTGCCTATATACCATATATATCAGTGGCGACGATGGCGCCATCTGTGAACAAGAATCGCAATTAACGTAGGCGAACATTGCAAGTTGCATAGAGTGATAGATAAATCAGTTGTTTTCTTGAGTTTTAATTGTTCTTATCATTTGCACCGAGCTTCATCAAGTAAAAGGAACATGCTGCAGTTATTCCGCGCACAAAGCACGACCAACCAATTCTTCACGCAGCGCTGAAAAGTCTTAAATCTGCACTAACTGCCCCTTAAACTTCCTTAAACGCTCACGTTCTTGAGAATATTAATTCCTGAAATTAATCGCCGGCATAATTACGTTTTGCGCGAAGATTTTTCATCGGTTTAATTGAAACTAACGATGTTCTCGTTTGCGCTCCAAACCTGCAACGCTCATTGTTCTTACTCTTCCGTTGACCGCGACCCAACAGCAAAGTTTGTCGATTGTTCTCGCGCCTGCCGAATTAAACAAACAAATCGCTCTCGTTGGTCGCGCGCGTCTGATTCGATTGTCTTCGTCGGCGCTCGGGCAATCCGCGAGTTAAAAACAAAATAAGAACGAGAACAACGCTCGAGGGGAAGAGGTAATGGGATTACTTTCGCAGGTACGTCCGTCGTGCTCGCAGGAAAAACAGCTCGTCGAGTTGCGAACTCGGGGGAGTTTATCCGGCGATTTTTCTGCGCGTCAACGTTACGTTTAATTTCGGTCGTGGCGCAGTTTCGGAGCCGACGTTTAACTTGTGCGATGTGGAAACTAACCGGGAACGCCCGTTTACCGAGATCGCATTGTCCTGCGAGAAGGATAACGCGGCGAGGGACGTCGTTTGACTTTGAGAACTTGCGCGCATAATTTGGGAGCATGTCAAAGGCGTGCGACAATGCAGCTTTGATTGGTCCTTCAATTAGTAAACTATTTGTTCTGCGAATTGGTGCCAACGTGCGTGAAATGCTCCGCGCGCTCGCACGTTTTTCGGCGCGTTTGCAACGTCACTGCGGCATCCCGAGCGACAGAGTCCTGATTGAGGTCGGGCATGTTTGGGATTAGTAAAATGTGACGGCGCGCGAATAGAAAGCGCGCGCTTAAAAGAAGAGCGATGATGTGCGCGATGTTAACATCCGAACGGATGTTTGTCGTTCGTCATCGATCATTCCGCAGTCAAATCTTGAGCGGCGTCGAGCACTTCGACCGCGACGCATTGCGACATCAATGTCGAAGGTTTTTTTGATTATTTTCTGCGCTCGGCGTACCAAGACGTCAAGGAGAATGCTATTTTTAGCCCCGCCCGCAAATAATTAGCGCCATCTAGCGACGGCGTTGTTCCCGGGTTGTAAATCGGTCGTAATTAGTCGGCAACGCAATCTAGCGTTAACCGAAGCCACTCGGACATTCGACGCCCGCGCCTACGCGCCGTTCGGATTGTCGGCGCTAATTAGTCGACGATCGTCGACTTCCCGCGTCTGGTCGTTCAAGAGAGGCACGCATGTCAGCCGGAATTCAATTAAATTAAACTTATTGATTAATACAAGCACATTTGTTCTGCGATCCGCGACTATCGATCCTCTTCGCCGGGAATCGCTGCTTTGACGTCGCGGCCGTCCTTTGATGTCTCCTCTCGATCGTCGACGCGAAGGCCGACCAGCTCGGCCTCGATGACTTTCAGCTTGCGCTTGTCCGCCGGGTCGTTCCACTCCTGCAGCTCCGACTTGGCGAAGAGCACGTACGCGACGGCCGGCACGATCAGCATGACCGCGGCGATCAGAAACACTTTCTGCCATTGCTCCACAGTTTGCTGCAACACATTTCGTCAATGCAAAGTACGAAAATCCCGCCTCCCTAAGACGTCGCAAAACGTTCATGATTTTATTATCCTCTGGTATTCCCAGCAGACGTCTACCTAAGTGAGTGACGCATTGATAAGCGGTGCTTGAACCCTCGAGTCCTCCAAGGTCTTGCGGAAAAAAAACCGCGCGGCGCGGTAAAACCCACCCTTGTCACTGGTTTTTCTTGTCCGCTTTCGTGTTCTCGATGTTCTTTGCGCGATTTTTTGAATGTTTGCCCGAGACGTTTTCGTCGTTTTTGTCTTACGTCGCGTGCGTCGGCCTCCCAAACAGTTGCGAATGGCTTGGCAGCGAGGAGAAATTGATTTCTCCGGCTTGCACCTCATCTCGTATTCCATGCGGTCGGATCGAACGCACTCGAGTGACGCAGCGCACAGAGAGAGCAGAGAGAGAGAAAGGTCAGACGGGCAATATCAATCCCCGGACTGCGCACTGGATTACATGCCTTGATAAATACCCCTTTCGAACTTTGACCGCAAGAACTCGACTTGCTCTATACACTCTATTCAGATCCGACTGAGTTTAAATAAAATTCCGGGCGTAAGAAAGTGCAATCTAGGGACTTCCGAGCAATGCGATAAACGTTTTTCCCTCGCAAACTACTTTCCTGGGAGGCCTTCACTGTCGCCTCGAACGAGGGGGAATGATTTCGAGGCTGTGAATCGTATAATAAGGAGGGGAACCACCAGGTCGGTAGTTTTCTTAACTGACCCTAACTTGTTATCGTCTGAATGAAAGAGGAAGGAAGGTTGAAAAGAAATAAGATAGCTATATACTGTCTGTCAATCCTGACCAATCAGAATCGTTCAATTTCAAACATCTCTAGCGCCGTCTGACGGAGAAATTATAAAGCTATGATACCTCTCGCTCTGTTTTTGTGTCGGAAACGGTTACTTTTGTAATCAAAGGCTGTAGACCATGATCAAAAGCATTCTTTGGACTTCGGAGTATTGCTATAAACGTTTTTCTCCCGCAAACTACTTTCCTGGGAGGTCCCAATCCTCCGCCGTCATTTCGTTAGTGCAACTCGAACGAGGGGGATTGATTTCAAGGCTGCGAATAGTATGATAAGGAGGGGAACCACCAGGTCGGTAGTTTTCTTAACTGACCCTAACTTGTTATCGTCTGAATGAAAGAAGGAGTAAGGTTGAAAAGAAATAAGACAGCTACATACTGTCTGTCAATCCTGACCAATCAGAATCGTTCACTTTCAAACATCTCTAGTACCATCTGACGGATGAATAATAAAGCTATGATACCTCTCACTCTGTTTTTGTGTCGCAAAAGGTAACGTTTGCAATCAAAGGTTGTAGACCATGATGAAAAGCGTTCAAAGTCACGAAAATGCTTGCTGCGCGGTGGCGGTCAACGGACATTAAATAAACATTGATTCGATTCGGGTTTTGGCTCGTCCGTCGAAATCTCATACATTAACAAGGCTTAATCTCAACTCGGCCAATAAAAGAAGAAACCTTTCGGATATTTTTAAATGACGCAATCTGTTAACAAAGAATCCTAATCAATTCGATAATAATCTCTCTAAAAGAACTTTCCTAATTTTATCGAAGAAGTTCCCTACCGGAAGTTGTGCTTAACGCGATCCGAAAGAATCGAAGAGAGATTGGGAACATAAAAAACTAATAGGACTCGAGCGCTCACGAAATATTAAGCAGGTAATAAACATAAAAACTCACGTTGTTGTTCGTGAGGATGCCGACGATCGTTGGGGAGATGAAACCGGGCAGGACGGAAATAAACCCGGATAATCCCATTTGGATACCTGCAATTAACGCATTCAGTGTAATTAAAACGCCTGAAAACGCAGTAAGTGAAAAGCAAATTAATGAAAGCAAGATAATAACAGAATGATCTGCACACAACAAATTCTATAAACACATAACTTAACCGAGTCTAACCTAACCTAATCCAACTTAACTTCCATTAACTTTCAATAGCCCAACGCTGTGCTTTCACTCCATATTTGCGGGCGAATCTCAACAAACATCAATAAATCAATCCCGCCTCCGAAAACTCCCGATTCCTTTTTAATCAAACAAGATTTATTAGATTTTTCGATGTGCGGAGGCGGCTTCCATCGAGATTTCCCCGTTCCGCAGTTCGCCCCTTTGTTTCGGTTTAGTTTCGAGCATTTGATTGTTAGTTTTGGCATCCGAAGGGCGGAAAATCACAATGGCTGACGTTGAGCGCCGTTGTGCATGACGCGACGCGTCGTAAATTCATTTAGCCGAACGTCAAGCCCGTGCCTCGTCTCGTCAAAATTTATTAATAGACGCTCATCAATTACTCGTTGCGCATGGTGCGCGCGGAGATATGGGAGTTGTATTATCATATCTCTGAATTTATTGTCAATTCGACGTCGGAGTCTAGAAGCTCACAGAATATCACGGACATTCGTTCTTAGTAACGATTTTGCGTGCACTTTATTGAAAATCTGATCTTCCAACGATCGTGGTCCATTATACCAAGTGCACAGTTGCATGAACTCCTTTTTTTCCTTCCGAGGAGTCTGAATCAACATAGAGAATAGACGAATACAGCGAAACCACCGAAGCGAATCTAGTTTTTCGTGGATTTTCTTGTTCGTCTTCGAGATCATCTTTGCTTTGCTTGATCCAATCTTCGACTGTCAATAAGTTTCTTTTTTGCAGTTGCGCACAATCTGGCTCTACACATTCGCTCAAAAGTAATTGTAATAATCAGCTGTAATCATGGTCCTGACTTGAATAGAAGGCGAAACAAAAAGTTAATAGGTTTTCGTCTCTCCGTCGTTTTAATAAGCAATTATCGCCGCCTAGGAGTTATCGGCCTCTATAAACCGTCCGAACATCCCGCATTGTTGCCACCACTTGTTATCACTATCGCGCGGAGCAAACACACATGCGTTAATAGTTGTTTGTTTACGCGGCGCGTTTACTCATCGCGACACTTGAACAATGAAACCGTGCCACTTGAACTCGCCCGAACTCGAGTCTAATTTTAATTTAAAATCGCACTCGAATACGCTCCGAATATCCGACGCGTGTTTCGACGATGTTTTCGTCATCCCCGTTTCGGTTTTTCCCCGCTTAGTTGCGCCGGCCGCCGGAAACGAGCGGTTTCGCCGCCTGCGCGTTCGGTTGCATAGACGCGCACGTTGGGTTGCATGCAAGCGGCGCAATTACGTAACTCGCGAACGACGGCAACATCCGGCGCGCATCCTAATGCGTGCCGGGACGTTTTCGTTTTGCGCGATTCGCACGTGCGAGATTGTTGTCGGCGAAATGGCCGCTACTCACTCGCATAGTTCGGGCTCAGGTCGACGAAGCTGGCCATGGATCCGGTCGACACGCTTCCGTGGCTGGTCGTCGCTCCGGTGAGGAAGATGATGGCGGCG
>JARRAA010021689.1:0-45568 GCA_030557295.1 Ecitodaemon sp. MM-2014 | reverse complement strand
CAACAAAACTATGGGGCATTAGCACGAGATCTCAAGAGGGGTTCATATAAATGGTTCCAGGAGCCTGTAAAAAAAATTTCACGCAAATCGGCGACCCCCATACCCCTCCCTCCCCTTGTTAGCCCAAAGTCTGCGCCGCCGCGGCGGGCTGCAGGATCCGCATCCGCGATATCCGCGAACAATACCGCGAGCGCATCTCGGGGCGCGTCGCCGAAGGAAAACTAACGCCAAGGGCGACGTCAAATGAAAGGCGAACGCCTTTCCGAAATTACGGCGCGCTGCGGCCGGCGGCGCGACGACACGTCGGCGAAACGCTCGCGCGCGCGTTTAATAAAAGCGCGCGCGACGATTTTGCGAAACACGTCGTATGCGTGATACGTGCAGCGATTGTCGGCGGCTGGATGACAGCTGTCGGGCGGCGTAAATAAAAGCCCTGCGGTGCAGCCCCCGCGCTCGCCTGCTCCGCTTTCCTTCCGCGCCTCATATCCTCGCGAGATCTCGACGACTCCAATTCGCTTTTGCCAGTTACGCGCCCGCACACCGCGCGACGCGTCCTGCGTCGCGCCAATCAGGCGGCCGTCCGAATCGATAGGAAACCTGCGTTCGCCATCACTAAGGCCATTAACATTAGCGGCTAATCTTCGCGCGCAGCCTTTTGTCGCCCGGCGCGACGTTTCGTCAGTCCGAACTTGTTTCGCAGTTGGATCGACGCCGCGCGACACCGCCGACCCCCGGAACCGGTTCGCTTTCGGTATTTTTTCCACGCGCACAATTCAATTCGTCATTTATGTGCCGCGCCACGCGAGCACGTAGCGACGCGCGCGCGTGGGGGGCGGTTGCAAGAAAAGCGTAAAGAAAGCGAAATATTTTTAAAGCTGCGGAGGACAATGCGATGGGATTCAATGGCACGACGGGCGCAGCGCACGAACACGAGCGCCGAACGCCACGCGGGGCTCGGTGGTACACACGGAGATCTTGGCTCTCTCCCAGAGAGCGCGGCCGGATTGCCTTCGCTACAGCCGTACACGGTCGGTCTTCCAATATTGCAAAGGGCCGCGGTCGCGCCCTGCCGCGTCTCGCTTATTGTTTTCGATCACCGGGCGAGCCGCGAGACGAGCGACATCCGGGCGGAAAGATTGTAAGACGGAAAATAAGAGCATAGGTTACCGGCGCGCGTATGTCATCTCGCGTTTTGTTTCGCATGCGGCCGCCGCCCCGGAAGACCACCAGAGACGACTGGGACGCGTCGTTCGGACAATGAATTTTCCACGTTGCCGCGGCGCTCACCGTTCGCCGCATGTCGAACCTGTCACTGGGGAGCGCCGCATCGACGGCCGCGCGCAATTTATTTACGTGGAGCTTCGATAGGTCGATCTTTTCGCGTTGTTAGTTATTCTGTCAGAAGTTTCAGGAACGCATCGCTAATCCCGCCGCCGCGGAAATATTTATAGGAGTGTCAAAACTTACAAAAAACAAACGCGGCTCATTGACGGTCGGAACTTCCTGGGCGCGCTAAAGTGTTCCATTGAATCACTTAGAGGCGCATTGATCGCCTCTAATAGGGCCCGCGCGCGCGCTTCTTGTAATTATCCCAGTGCTAAACTATGATAGTTCAAAGTAACGCGAGTAAAAACAACGTTCGAATGGCTCTTTGTAAATTACCACGGAAGGAACAGATTTGCTCTGAGCGCTCGTGGCGCTGCAGTCGACGAAAGTCCGGTGAAGTATTTACAAAAGCGAGGAATCGTTCTCGAGGGCGAGCGGCGCGGCGCCGCATGAATTAATCATTACGAGGTGCATGAAAACTAAATTACTGATTGATGGCGGGCGCCGTTCTTTGCTGCTCGCGTCGACTTCGAGCGGTTCAGGTGTGCGTCGTTTAACGTTGATTAGGCGCTCGTCGGCGGGGGGCGCGCGCGCGCTCATTATGAATGTTTCCCGTCCAATCTCCGCGTTTTTATCAAGAAGCAATAAAGCGCCCTCGCGATTTATTACCGCGCAAAGATACGCGGACGCGAACGTAAAAGATTTCGCGTGGGTGCGCGTCACGCGTGCGCTATACGATTTTATTTTGCATAATAAACATATGTTTTAATGATTTTTTTTTTCATTATGATTATGCACAACGCCGGCGAGCGGAGGCGGCTGACCACGCGCGCCGGGCCCGGCTGAAAGCGAAAACAAGAACGGCCGCGGTTCCGCAAAGCAAATACCGAAGTGAGGGGGCGGCGGCGGCGCGACGGGATCGAAGCCGAGACCTGCGCCGGCTTCGGAGCGTCGCCGGCGCGCTCGTAAATCCGCGCGGAATATTCTAGTGGCAAGTCCGGTCATGATAACGACATAACGAAATCGCTGCGCAATAAGTACCGATTTGGCTTTCGGTACACATAAAATCGGCCCGGGGGCGGCGCGCGCGCGCGCGTGGGGCGGACGAGATATACGAAGAGCGCGGCCTCGACGCGAGCGCATTTAAACGGCATTAGTCGCGAGTCATTAGTTCGCCGCGGCGCATAAAAAAAAGCGGCTGCGGCAACAAGAAAAATACAAACGGATTTAAATGGTTTATCGTTTTGTTGTATTTTTCGGTCGTTACGCGCGGGCGGGCGGCGCGCTCGCCTCTTTCCTCGCTAGATTTATTATCGATGCAATTACCTTTTCGATGCAGGTATTCATTCGCCGCTCAAGCGGGCACGAAAATTGGATATACGTCTCGCGTAATCGGCGATATTCGTAACATCGCCGGATGGCCACGCGTGCAATATTAAAGCACGCATCGGCTCGCGGTCCTTTTTTTTGTTTGTTCTTTGTTTTCCGCCCGACGGGCTTGCGCAACTGCGCTGCACCGCCAATGCATTTGGGCCATTCCGTTCGAGCGTTCGCGCGCGCATTTTTCGAATCGCCGCCGCCGATTTTCGAGGAAGCGGCGAGGCGCCGGCCGTCGCGCGTTAGTTCTCCATTATGCGTTCTTTCCGCTCGCGCCGCCGCGCAAATTATGGTTTGATCGCAAGATATATGCAGGCCAATTAAAGGCCGAGCCGTCGCACGCCGCGCCCGAAATCAATAAAGTTAGCCGCGCGCCTAATTACCGAGCAATTGCGCACATGCACGTTGCAATTTATTGAGACTAACGACAACGGCGGACGCTATTCGCGTCTCTCGGAGCAGACGCGCACGCTGCAAGCGCAAACAGGCGGTTAATTAACGCGCTTTCCGGCGCTGTATTCTTCGGGGTCGCACGCAATTTGTGCGTCTTCGACGTTTCGCGCGCGCTCGCTTCTTTGTCGCCCGACGTCGCATGTCGGACGCGCTCGAATACGCGAGCCTCATTCGGCCAGATGGACCGAGCGACAAGCTCGGCGCCGGAATCGACGCTTTTTCGATTTTTAATTTGCCTAATGGCACGCGGAGGCGCGCGCGCGCCGTGCGCGTAAATACGCAATGTTTAATTTCGTCCGCGCCGGAAATTGCGCGTTAATAGAAATCGGCGCGTGACGCACGACGCGAAATTTAAAAGGACGAACACCCCGAGTCGTCCCAAATGAAACAGGTGCCCGCCGCACGTCGGCCGCTAACCATCTCAATCACAGTGCCCCTTTGTTTGGCGGCGCCGAGCTCGCGGCGTCCAATGAATTGCAAAACTAATTGCAGTTGATGAGTTACAGCGCCACCGGTTATTACGCCGCATTGAGCGTCGCGCAGGCGTCCGCCCGATCGGGCGCATTCGGCACCTCTACGCAAACTCGCACGTGCCATAATTAACTCTTTCAATTATTGACGGCGAGGCGTTTCGACGGGGCGAAAACGAGCGTTCGATCAGACGGCAAGATTAGCGAACGCTTCGTCGGCGGCGCATCCGGCGTCGCGCTTTTCGTTTCGATGGATTTTAATAAGCGACGGCGCGCCGGGGAAAAAACTACGGAAATGACGAAATCCAAACGACGCCGGCGCGAACTAAATTAGCGCTGTGTCGCAATCGATTCGCCCCTCTGTTATGCCAGCGTTCTAATAACTTTCCTCATTAAAGTTCGCTTTGTGCGGCGAGCGCACGGCCCCGGGGGGCCGGCGAGGTAGAATCAATTGACATGAAAATCTTGAAACATCCTTTTAGGGCCGGCGCGCGCGCGCGTCGTCCGCGTTCCGGCAGCGGAAAAAAAGCGCAATTAAAGTCCGGAAAGCAAAGCGCGACGGGACTGTAAACATCGAGCGATCATTACGCGCGCCGCGCTCTGACCCTTTGACCTCGAAAATGCTTAATAATGTTTCAATTTTTTTCGCTCGCCGGCCGGCCCGCTCGCAATTATTTAAACGCGCCGCGCGCGCGCGCGCCACGCACTGCTTTATTACTTATTACCCCCGAGAGTGAAGTAATCAAAAGCTGCCCGCAGGCATAAAGTGCTACCGCGGTTAATAAAACTAAATACTAGTTGGCGCGGCTTAATGCCTTATTGTGCGTTTATGCGCGCGGAGCGTTGCGCGGCGCTGCGACGGGGCGGCCGACGTCGCCGCAGCCGCCGGCGACGCGCGTCGGGCCGCGCGCTGAGCTCGGACGCGTTTGACAAATTCAATTTACAAGCGCGAAAATCGCTTCGAAAGTTCGCCGACGCGTCGCGACACCTTGGCGGTCGCGCCGCGCATTTTAATGCCGCGCCGATCATTAATCCGGGCGGCGGCGATCGTCTTCGAGCTCGGGCGAGGCGCGCAACGTTTTCTGCGCGCCGCCCTCATTCGCCGCGATGTTCGGCGGCGCTCCTTTGCGTAACCGGCGAACGTGACGGCGCGTTCATTGCAAAATTTATTTCGGCGCCGCGCTAATACGATCTCCGCATTGTTGCGCTGCAAAATTGTACGCGGCGGTGCGGCCGAATTATTAATAAAGCGGCAACGCTTTTCGAGTCGGAAATGACTGCCGCACCGTGGAAGCGATTCCGTATCGAACTTGAATATTTAATCGGGCGCATACCTGCGCAACGGAGCGCGGCCGGCCCCTCGCGCGTTTTGTTTGTGCGGATGGAAAAGGCGAGCGGGAAAGTCGCCGAAAGAAAAAACGAGCTCAATCTGCCGAGGACGCCGGCGCCTCCGCGCGTCGGGCGGAAAAGTGTGTAAACCGCTGTAGAAAGATTTTGCGAGTTTAATTGTCTAATTACCATCTAAATTGCTACTTTTCTCGGCGCGCGCGCTCCGGCGATCCGACGGGACCCGCCCGAACACGCATAGAGCGCCGGCCGGCGGGGCGGCGAACTTGGGGACAGTTTAAGCTGCGCCATTTTTTAAGAGTCCGCCGAACAGACACACAAAGTGCGCGCAGACACGCTTCGTGCCGGCCCCGGCCGCGGGGATCATTTCGAGTGTGCGAGCACCTCGGCGAGGCTCGAGCGCCAGCCTCGACGCGGTCTTCAAAGTGACATTTTTTCGACGAACTCGCAGCGCCCGCGGCGCGGCGGCGGCGGCGGCGGCGTGGAATTTGTAATAAATTTGCGAAAATTAGAGCGCGTTAGTGCGGCGCTCCCGGCCGTCGCAAAAACGCCGCGAACTAAGTGACTAAAATAAATATTAACAATAAGCGCGGGGGCCGGCGCGTCCAAAGGAATTTCACGTTTTAATCCGATTCCGGGCGCGCTCCTCGGCGCAATGCCTCCCGCCACTTACGCCACATAATGGAATTTTTAATATCGCGAGAGCCGCGCCTCGTCTTCGAATATTCCATTATCCTTTCGGCGAGCGATCGTAACCGCGCTCCGCGGCCGCCGGTGGCGACGGCGCCGGCCTCCCCAGTATCTTAAAACCTGCACTAATTGAGCGGCGAGTGCTTCGCAAAAAAAACCCTTTCAGCTGGGTTATAATTATGAATGAAATCGGACTTTTTTTTTCAATGCAACGCTCAGCTTTAACGACCTAACTCTAAAATCTCAAAGCGCTCCTCGAAAAGTAAAATTATTAAATGTCCGGGCGATTATTGCGCACGTGATTCGATCTCGCATCCTGCGCCGGCTTGATTGGACCATAAACGCGGCGTGTTTACAAGGACCATTTGGAGCGGCGTCACAATGAGCCACGATTTCGCCCGAGCACACTGTCGTTGGCTGCAGCGGCGTTTTAAAAAAGTTTTAAATTCAAAGCGGAACTGAAGCGAGCGGGCGGAGCGCGCGCGTTGATGGTTTCGCCCCGATGTCGCCCCGTTACGGATACGTTTGCGCTTCATGTATTCGAATCGCACGCGGCGGCTGACGGCGCCGTCGCGCTCGGCGCGCGCCGCCCTCCTCGCGCCTCGGAGTGGATGCACTCGTCGCCTGCCGCCGTCGGGAGCGCAAGAATGCCGGCAAGAATCGTAATTGAGCGCGCGCCGCGTCGGCGGGCGGCGCTCGCAACTTCGAGGACAACAGATGTAAATTTAGCAATTTCAGATTACGTCCGCAAATTAGACGCGACCGGGCGCCGGCGACGGCGAGGAAAAAAACCCGACCGGGCCGCGCTCGCGACTAATGAAACCACGGAATTTAATATAAAACTCGGCCGGCGCACGGGGCGCGTTATTAAAAACATTCCCAAGTATGTGGCGCGCGCGTATTTAGAGACGGCGCAACGACTGACAACATCGCGCGCGGATGGAGGCGATCCGGTCGCAGTCGCCGCCAGCAGGTTCGCGCGGCGTCGCAGCCTTGAAGCGTGCGGCGGCGCCCAAGCAAATCAACGGCGCGGCATCCACGAGGTGAAATATGCTCGACATTTCTCGCGAGCGCGCATTACGGCGCGAATTCATTTTCCGATGCGCGCGAAAAAATCTGCGCGCGACGAATTTGCAAGCGCGCGCGGCGCACGTTTTCGGGCGCCGCTCCCCTATCATGAATAACAATGGACGCGCGCGGGCCTTCGCTTCCGACGGCATGTTTTTCGCGTTCCGTCAAACTCTGCGCCCAGCCAAGACATGAAAAATGTCTATTGTATCGAGTCATAAATCTGTCTTTGGTTTTGCTTTTAAGTCGCGAAATGGATTTGGTTATATCGGGGGGAAATTCTCGGCGCGGGCGCGTGCGAGCGGCGAATCAAATAAAATTTCCGATGAATCGGGCGATCGCGTCGCGGAATTTTCTAAAGCGCCCGCAACACGTGACGCACTGATCTCGTGCGATTTCCAGCGCAGCAAAAATCCGACGCGCAATTAGAACCGTGCGCTGCCCACAACAACACGTCTCCCCTTTATTTCACCGCGTTTAAAGGCGTACGTCGGGCCGGACACTTAAATAAACAGAACGCGCGCAGGCGGCGACGTGTACCTGCGCCGGCAAAGCGGAAAAGACCTTTTGAACGCGCGCGCTCGATAAACGCTGTTTGTTATCTGAAAGCCGTTCGTTAAAAGGCCCGATCGCGCAGCGAAAATAATTGGAAATAACCGAGACTAGTCGGCGTCTTCGCGGCGAGCGCGCAAGGGCCGCAGCGAATCGCGCCGCGGGCGGACATTCGAAAGTTCGCCGTCGAGAAAGAATTCGAAACGCGGATGCGGCCTTCCGCATTTCCGATACCGACCGCCCGGCTGCTTTCATGCGCCAATGTTATTGCGCGCCGGCGCTGCATTTATAATTATTTCACGACTGTTTGCGTTCGTCGAACGGTTTTAATTAAAATTCATCGCAAAAATGAATAATAAATAGCGCTGAAAAGACAACCTAATAAAAGTAAACATTAAACCGGGACGTGCAAACAGCAAAAAATAAACTTTAAATAATGTAAGACGGCTGGCGCCGACGAGGGGGCGACGCGACGCGGCCAACGAAAAGGGGCGCCGAGGAAGGGGCGGGGGGCGGCGCGGCGGCGGCGGCGAGGCGAGGCCCCCGACGAGCGACATTTATTGGAATATTAAAATATGAAGCGGCGCGGAGATAAAGCGGCGCCGAAGACTGCGAAAAAATGCGCGCCGGGAAAATAAACGAATTCGCGCTCGCCGTCCGACGGCGCGCGAAGGGAAGCGAATTGAAAGTCTTCCTCCTCCCCGTCTGGCTCCGCGCAGCGACGCGCCGGGCACTCGTTTTGAATATGTAAGGAGTTTGTTTATTCCGCGCGTATCGAAACGCATAATCGCAGACGAAGACGGATAGCTCGGCTCGGGCCGCGCGATTTGTCGCCGGCGCGTTCGCGGAAACAATAAATTATCCCGACCGCATCGGGCGCGCGCCCCGTCGCCGATGTCGCGGCGCTGTCGCATCGGCGGATCATCGCGTGGACGCGCCGCGCACAAAAGCACGATTTTAATTTCGATGCAGCGCTCGACAACGATTTAGCGATCCGCTCGGACCTAATTGCCGGCGGAAGAGACGAAGAGGTAAAAAAAAAGTTAGGCTTAAAACAACGCCGGTTGTCGGAGTGGGCGCGACGCCAAAGAGCCACTTGAAACATTGAACAACTTTCTTGCGCGCAACGTCGACATCCGTACCGGTTAAAGCGTTGTTAAAATTACAACATTTTACATTAAAGCCTAGCTCAGGAGCGGCGGTCCACGCCACCTGCCCGTACGACTAATAAGCCTGATATAAATAAAATTGCGCTCGAAGCACACGCGTCGCTTTTATGCGAACGCATAAATAATGCGTAACTGAAAATTCGTCATCGAGCGCGTGTTTTTTTTTTGCGGCGGCGGCGGTCTTTGCCGCGGAGCGAGACCGATGTGATTTACTGTAACTTCTTATTCGCGGCCGGCCGCATTATCAGATCATTGCAGGAACAATAAAACTAATACGACTTCTTGTCGGGAGGGCCGCCCACCGCAGCGACAATAAACAACGCGCGTGCACGACGGCCGCAATTTAGGAAACGTGCGAACGAATTTATTACGCATAAGCGGGTTTCAATTAAACGAATTGCGGGCGATCACGTGAAAATTGTCGACGTATGGATGTGGGCGACGTGCCCGCGCGCGATTAACGAATTTTTTGCGTGCGGCCCCCTTTCGCGGCGCTCGCCCGTCCGGCTGCGCGGCGTCTGTTTAAGGCATTAACGGTGCTTTCGACGCGAAACATTTTCGCGCGTTTGTGCAAAAATCGACGCGGAAAGCGCGCAGTCGGTGCCCGGGCCACGCGCGTTCGGTACATTTTTTTTGATATTCCCGACAGAAACAATTAAACTCGCTCAACAAGTGAACATTTTCGCGGACCAGCCGAAACGCGTAACGAGCACGCTTTCATCTCGATTATAATCCCGCGCTTTTTGCCGAATGTTAACCAGCGCCGCCTCCGGCCCGCGGTTCTCTTGCCGTCGCGCCGCCCGACCGAACGCGAGCGAAGGTGACACATGACGCCATGCAGCCTCTACGAAGCGCGACATTTATATTGCGAATGTGATGTGATATACTTGCTCGACTGTCTCGCGCGCGTCGCAGTTACATTCTGTTATTGCGTTGGCTGTGTTCTCGTCGCTTTTCGATAGTTCCGATCGAAACTGTCCGCGCGCCGGGTCCGTTGGAAATTACGAACTCGATTTAATTATCGGTCGGTCGACGGTATTTCCACATCATTTCCGACCACCGCGTCCAACATTCGCACCTCGGTACATCCGTTGGCCGGGCGCGTCGGGCGAGGCCTACACCGGTTCGCAATTTCCATCCGACGCAGGCGGTATCTGTTTCATTAGCATCAACCGTCACTTACGTCGAACGCCGTCCGGCGGGTTGCCGTCGTTGTTGCAGCGATTCCGCCGCAATGGCAGCCGCAACTATTCCCTTGCCGAGATCGTCCGCCGACGGGCGACGCGCGGACGAATGCGCCAATGTCTGGACCGAGCGCGAACGGAGGCGGCGCGATCAGCTTCGCGCGCGGAAAAAAATCGCAATTTCGATCGCGACCTCTTCGTTCCGGCCGACATTTCACGCGCGCGTTGCGCGCGCAGTAATTAATTAACCCGGCCGTAAATTTAGTCGAACAGCGCGTCATAATAGTGCACAGATCAATAATTATAATGTGCACGCGCCACCATCGCTCACGGACAGATGAAACAGATAAAAATTAAATAGAATGCCGCACGTCACGAATCGCGCGCGCGCGCCGCCGCCGCTCGAGTTCGGGCCGCACACGCGCGCGCGGCGTGGTCGGTCGGGACACGGGGATTATCATCATCGGCGCGCCCTGGGCCGGCCGCCGGGACTAAACGGAGCGTTGGTCCCGAGCGCGCGATACTCCCGGATGCGTTCCTCGGCGTGCGGCGCTGGCTTTGATTAATTTATAATGAAAAACTGGCGCGCGCGCGCGAAGTTTCCCGCTCGCGCATTTATGGTATTGTCGCGAGCCGCGCCGACTATCAACTTACGCGGCCGCACGACGGGATGATGCGGCGCGATGGTTAGTCCCCGTCCGGCGGCGGCGGAAAAAACGCCGCCGCTCGAAATATTTCATGCGGCGCGGCGCGCTTTCGACATCCGCCCGGAAGAGTCGACGGGAGATTTAAGCGTGCCGCTCGGTCGGGACGGACGACGGATCAAAAGGCCGCTCCTATTAACGCCGGAATTAATAAACCAAATCCCCTCCAATCGTTTGCCGCGAGAACGACCGAGGGCCGCGCATTTCGATACCCATAATATCGGTTACCGCACGCTCGTGTCTCCTTGAGCTGACTTTTGATCTTGTTTCCAGTCCGGCGAGCTTTCCACGCACACATCGATCCGAATCGAGCTCGTCGATGGGCATAAATCACGAGACGGCGAGCGAAGTTCGCTGTCCTGCGAGGCGACAAACTTTGCTGTCAAGACGGCGGTTCGAGTCTCGGCCTCGTTGCGCCGCGCATTGCGCGGAAAAATTATTCGGCGAGCGTGATTTCATCAATTCTACGGCGGCGGCCGTGCGCCAGAAGGAAGCATTCCAAGGCTTCACATCTATGTGGGCGATGTGTTTTCTGGGTTATTATACGCACTTCTATCCGTGTCTTCTTCGACTTTTATCAATATTCCGACCGAGATGCGCGCGCCAATCGTGGGACTTAATAATTAAGCAATGAAAACGATGATTGCGCGCCGTGTCAAGAATTCATGACGGCGCGCCGTCCGCCCCGTCGCTTATTTATGCGGGCGCGCGCGCGCGAGTTTCAATTTGCACCACGTCTGCGCCGAGCGCATAGTCATAAGAGCGAAAGCCCAACGAGGTGATCGCCGTCGTCTCGCCGGGCCTCTCAGGAGGCGAGAGTATCACGGCTCGATTTGGTCGCGTGCAGCCGTCGCGAATGACGAAAGATAAAATATTCATCGACATCCAGTTGCGGCGCGCGGCGCGGACGCCGCGTGGCGTTCGCGCGCGCACAGGTGGAGGCGCGCGAGCGCGCCGCCTCCGAACGAGTAGTTCGCCGCGGCGGTGGTCGATCTTAAAATTGGAATATTTGGCATGCATATTCATGCGCGAGGTAATGGACAACCGGTGTATGTTGCATTTGAACGCCCTCGAGCCATTACCGAATGAATGTTTCATTAATTGTTGGATTTGTCAGTTTCAGAGCGCCTCCGCGTCTTGCGGTGGTGGCGTCTGGTCGCAGCGATTTGTCGGCGTCTCCGATAACTGATTAGTCATCGCTTGTAATCTAGAAATAGGAAGACTCCCGGAAATCGTCAGTTTCCAGCGAGAAGCGCAATATTTCCATGTTTCGGAGGTCAAAACATCGCCTGGGCGATTCAAAGCGAACGCGGCGGGTTAATAACGTTAATGGCTGATATCACTCTGTGGATATCTTCATTAGCTCGTGTTTGCTTTTCCGGAAAACAACAAAAGGGCGCCCTCGGAAAATAGCGGCGCACTATCTTCCCGCGCGCCCCTCGGCAGCCGTCCATTTGTCCCGCAGTATACTGCCGATATATTTTACGTACGCGCGTTGTTTGCGCGCGGGCGGATGGCGGCGAGGGATGTTTTCTGGTCGCCCCGGTTATTGTCGTGAGGGGGCTGAGCGAATAACGGCTGGCGTCTGGCGGTCCTGGCGCCATCCGAGGCGAATAAATTATTGCGATATGTTTTGGCGTTGCTCGTCGCGGGGGTCGTGGGGGGCGAGCCCGCGGCGCTCGCGGAAGTTTTTATTGCCCGGCATCGACAGCGGCGGCTGGCTGCCGGCGGCTTGGCGCGGCGCGCGCCCCGGATAGATTGTAGTTTCGGCGCCGGCGAAAAAAGAGAGAGACTCGTAAAATGCATATTTTCAGTGCGCGCGGACAGAGAGCACGCGGCGGCGAGGCAACGAAATGATACTGATATATATATATATTTACCGACGTCGGCGGCGGCGGCGAGCAAACAACGTGCGCGCCGACGAAACAATAAACGCGAAATAATTACGCCGACACGTGATATTGAGCGATAATAAAACGCCGTGATGGATTGCGGATTGGCGGGCGCGGGCCGAGAAGGCGGCAAAGTCAATTACGCAGTGAAATATGAAATGACGAAACAAACAACCGCCGGCGCGGCGACGAGGCGGGCGGCGAAGGAAAAACAACGAGGCGTCGGTCGGCGTAACTATTAATCAAACAATCTAACCGTTTCCAATGGCGTCGGCGCGTCATTAGGTCGGAGCGTTTTTTTTTTTGCGCGCTCGGTCCGGCTTCCTCTCGCCGCCGCGCTGTTCATCATTCCAATTGCGGATGGCACCGCGGCCGAAAGTTATTTCCTATTACAGCCGGCGAGCGAAGGGCAGCAAAAAAAAAACGCGCGGGCGGAAAAACAAAGCGCCCCCTAAGGAGCCGCGACGTCGCGGCAAATAAAAACAAAACGAATTCATAAATGAAGAATGAACGCGCACGAACACGAATGCCCGTGTTGCCGATGAGAAAACAAACGCGGCGAAACGAAAGCGACAAAGGTGACTGCGGAGGCGGTGGCGCGAGGGCCGCCGGCCGCGCGCGCAAAAAGTCGAAAGAGGCCTCAATAAAAAAGTAAAGCGCGCAATAATAACAAAGCGCGAAATGGAGAATTTATGAATGCGGATGATTTATTATGCTTCACATTCGGACGGCTGGCAGGCCGTTACTTATGCTGCAACTCCTAGAGGGGCAGAAAGTTCGCGCGGCGGCGGCGGCCGGGGCGCCGACGACGGCGCACTTCGTCGCAGCGCTCCTCCAGCGGCGTCGGCCGCATCGCATTCGCGAATTCTTTTGTTCTTCGCCGCTCGCGAGCAACCCGCAAACGCGAAATAATAAACTTCACTAAACTCGGAATTCGCACGTGAAAGTGGAGCGCCCTTTTCGACGGCAGCCACCCGCCCTCGCCGGCCGTCTCGCGTTGCGACGAATTTTCGGCGGCCAAAAGGTATAGCAAAATCGCAGCCGCTCGCGCCCAGCGCGGCGCGTCAGACGTTTTTATCGCAAATGCTTTGTGCAAACACCGCCGCCTAACGCACATTCGTGCTCGCCAGCCCTTGCATAATTAACAGACGGATTAAGTTTATATCCAATTAGCGCGGAGGAGAGTGCGTTGGCGGCGCGCCGAAAATGCATGCATGCATGCGAAATGGTTATTAATGCGTTGTGCGAATGTAATAAAATACGAGCGCGGCACGCCTAGGAAGCTGTACGACACGTGCATTTGTTTCCATTCGAGGCATGCTCATTTGTCCCGTTAGGGTCGTCCCGCCGCCGGCTGGAAAAACAAGCGCGCGTCGTCGTTATCCGCGCGCGCGAAATTAGCGCGCCGCCGGAAAGAGGTCGGTCCTTAATCCGCCCGCCTCGACACCTTCTGATCCGCTGAAAAATGCTTATATTTTCTAATGAAAAGCTCGCGGCGTAAATTTTGCGCGTAATGCGGCGCCGAGGCGGGCGCGCGACGGGCCGGGTCGCTATCATCGGGTCGGTCGGGCGCGTCGTTTATTAGCGCTCGTCCTCGCTCGCGGCGAAAAAGGGTTAAATTATGGATATTGCGGAAACGCGCGCGGTTCCGGGCGCGTTTAATTGAAGTTGTAGCAACCGCGCGCGGGCGTAAATCGCGTCGGGCATTATGTGCGAGCGCGAGCGCGCGTATGTGCCGCGGGAAAAGTCGATCGTCGGTCGCGTTCCAGAACGCGAGCAGGCACGGCGGCGGCGGCGGCGGGCGGAACGAAAAAATCGGACGCGCCGCGCGCGCGGATTGCGGCGCCGAGCTTGCCTGCACTCCATTCCCGCCCTTTTAGGTGTTACTTCCTTCTCACTTGCTTGCGGACGCCGCCGAGCGACGCGCCCGGCGCTTCCGCGAGCTCGTTACACGCAGGAAACGTCTTTATTTTGTTTCGCTCGGCGCGGCGGGCGCGTTCGTTCCCGATGCCCTCGTCGAAAGCGAAGCGCGGCGAAACGGGCGCCGGCAGCGCGCGGGATTGTCTGCCGCCGCCGCCGCCGCCCGCTACACGACGCCCCGACGAGCGTGCGAAAAGGCTGGCGGGCGGAAGGAGGAATTAACCATCGACGCATCGCTCCCCAACAAGATTTGCGATTACTTGTTATTGTTCGGCGCAGGCCGAGCGCGCGCTCGTTAACGTCGCGACTCGACGTGCGCGTCGTCTTCGCGCATTTTTATTACCAGACGACGAACGACCGGCCGTAAATAAAACCTCGCCGGCGCCGCCGTCGTCGGAGCAAGAGCGCGCGGCGAGCGAAGGCGAAATGCGATGTCGCCGCCGCTTCGAATCCGCGATCTAATGGAAATTTACGGCGGGCCGAAAAGTTGCGAAATGCCGGCGCGGCTGGCTCCACTCACCTGCAACAAGAGACGGAATTGTTTATTCAATAAGCACCGCCCGCAAAAAAAAATGCAATGCGTCGCGTTTGTAAAGAGCGACGAGCCATTTACGCCCGCCTGAATTGATCTGGCGTCCTGCGGGGAGACGTCGACTTGTGCTTTTTGTAATGCGGCGCGGATAATTTATTATTCAATGAATTCCGACGTCGGCTCCGCGATAATAAACGCTAACCGTTCGCCGCTTTCGATTCTCTTCAATTTCACAACTGTTTTTCTAACGCGCCGCGTCAACGATGCATAATTGAAAATCGATCCGCACCAAAAACTATGCTCGCGACGAGGGGCAGCAAAACGGCGGACGGCTGTAACGCAATCGCTCGGCGCCTCATTAAATTTTTTATCTTTTGTTGTCGCCATTGGGCGCGCTCGTTTCGAAAAGTTCGCGCAAGTTTCGCCGACATTGTCCGTCCCCCCCGTCGACGGCGCGCACAATAACTCCCGATGCGTACAAAAGTTTTCATGTCGGCGGGCAACAATAATCATCAATTGCCATCAAACCGCCGGCGGGTTTTTTGTCCCTCCCCCTTCCGGCCCCTCGCATTATGTAACGAAATAATCAAAATAATGTAAAAGATAATGGCCGCATTGTTCGGCTGCAAAGTGCATAAGCCGAACGCGCGTCCGCGGCCGGCAAAAAAAAAGCAGATCGACGATATCGACACGCGCTCTCGCGCCGCGCGTATCTGCGAAGCCATAAAATAAGCGCGGGACCACCCCCGGCGGTTAGGCGCCGCGCGAATGAATCGACGTGGAAGCGGAAAAGCGATGAGGAACGCAATCGCAGCAATTGATTCCCGTCGAGGCGCCTCGCAATCGCGGCGCGTTATCAATCAATCAACTTCGCGGCCGCGATCAATCATACGAAACGCACGCGTGGCACGCGGCCAGGCGGCGGGATCCGCAAGACAAGATTTCACAATGCGGCCGCCCGGCGCGGCGCCGCGCCGGCACTCCATTGCGTCGATAAAAACAAAACTTTTTCTTGCCTCCACGACCCTTCGCGAATAAAAAACAACGCTCGAGAAATGAATGCGCCATAAAGCGGGGCAAATCAAAACACTCGCAATAACGTTAAGTTCGACGGCGGGGAGCTCGCGGCGCGCGGCAGGCAGCGCGCGAACTCGCGGCGCCGGGGGAGGCTTACGCGACGCTCCCTCCGCCGCCGCCGCCGCCGCCGCGCGCTTTATATTTTCGATAAATCTTATTTCCCCCCGTTTTATTTTTATCAATTTATAAAAATCAGCCGCCGAATAAAGGAATTGCACGAGAGCGGACGTCGAACGTGCGCACGGGCGGGCGGCGCAGGAACGAGCGCCCCCTCCGCGGGCAGAAAACAGCGACTCGCAGGAGCGGCGCCCGCGCGAAGCGCAACACGCGCCGGCGAAGTCGGAAAAAATGACGGCGGCGGGCGCGAAAGGAACGGGCGAGCGCCGGGAAACGCGAAGAAAGGATAACCGTGTTTTTTATACATTTTCTAAGTTATCCACTCGGCGCAGTAAAAAGATGCACTTTGGACAAGCGAGGCATCCAGGCAACCGGAGCGGACGAGCGGCGGCAGCGGCGGCGGCGTAACGCGCGCGCGAATGCGTTTTAAGGACGCCGAGATGACGACGACTGAAAAGTCCTTTTACGTGTTTCGTATAATGTAACGTATATATTTTTCTTGCTCGGCAAATTTCGCGCCGCTTTTCATTCCGCCGCGGCGGGCGCTCGCCGAGGCCGGCGCCCGCGTTCTTCTCCGCGGCCGCCCCCCGTTTATAGTTCAGCGAAATCCGCGCCCGCACTTCGCGGGCGGCGCGCCCCTCTTCAATTCGCGCGCGCCTCCACACTCACTTAGAGGGGGGCTTCAGCTCCGCGCTCGGCGGCGGCGACACTCCAGCGAGCAGATATATATTTAAAGACAAAAAAAAAGAAGGAGGTAGTCGCGTGAAAAAGAGCACAATCTCGAGTGAAAAAGTTAGCCGAAGACGCATAAAGTGAACAAACAAGACGAGCATGAAAACGTCCACGACACCGAGTGTTTCCAACGCGAGCATAACAGAACGAACAAAAAATAACAAGCGATGAGTACGCCTCACGGTTTACCTCCCGAACTCCCGTACGCCGATCATCAACTTAAGCCTGATTTGTGTATCGAACGCGCCGTTCGGCGTTGATAACATTATCCAGTCAATTAGCCGTAAACATTGGGAAAAAAACACGCTTTTATTTACTCTCACGTTAGACATGCCGGCGAGAGGAGCAAAAAAAAAACGCTGAAAGCATTTATAAGGCGCAGACGACAGGGTCGTTCGGTAGTCCCCGAGCCGGAACGAGCAGGCGGCGCGGGAAAAGAAACGAAATGTAAACGAGATTTGCGCGGAACTGCAGGGCAGTAAACGAAAAAAGTTGATGATGTGCAAGCGATGTACATTTCAAGTATAGCGGCCGCTCGAGATTCAAGACCCGACGAGCGCGCAAAAAAGCGGGGGGCCGCAGCGGCCCGTCGGCGACATCGAGCTAATTCCATTTAATACGCAAGCCATCCGAGCGCAGATTAAATTTCGGGCGTATTTTTATTTACGAGGTGCGAAGATTCGACTTATTGCATTACGCCCGCACGACCGCCCGGGCGCTATGAAAATCTCGATCTCGATGACGATGACGATTTGGGCTTGTTCGAGTGGCGCGCTGGCAAAGCCGCGACGAGTTCGCTTTGGTCCAGAGCACGGCGCAGTCGACGGACGTGCGAATTCGCCAAATGCGTCCGAGCGGCGTCGCACAAGGTGTCCTCTTGCCCGGCAGCGTTTAATTGCAGCCGGCCGCTTTGCGCACTTATTGCACGCACGCCCTGTAGCGGCGGCTCGCGTCGAGGACTATCAACGCCGACGGGCCGGCGGCGGGTCACATTCGAGTCGGGTCGAATTCGAGCGTCCCACATCAAATTCCGTTCATCATGTACGTTCAGTACTATTTAGTTATCCTCCCGATGGTATATATGGTCCGAAAGTATGAAGGACGCATACTAATGCAGCTTTATTCATTTACAAACGAACCACTCTTCCTCTTCCCGTTCTTATTCGTTTTGCCTCTTCCTTCCTTCCCGTGGGGGGCGGGGGGGCGCCGACGCCGGCCGCCGTCGCGCTCGCAGCGCTCGCCTTCTGTTCATTTCTTGCCGGCCGGCGACTTCCGCCGACGAGAAATATAAATTTTCCGCCGAGCGCTAACGGCGAGCGGCGCTTGATTGGCGTGATTTCGTCTTCTGCACATGACCGGTCAGTTTCGGATTTTTGCGCTCGGAAACGCCGTTCAGGCGTTTCAATTAGCGCGGCGCGCAAGGACGCCGCCGCTGCATCATCAAAAATGCAAAACTCCGGAGCGCGGCCGCCGCTCGCCCGAGGCGCCGCCTGCGCATTTGCATTCGTCGCGGCGCGGAGGTAAAAATTGACTATTTGTATGCCGGAGCGTATCCGAGAGCCTTGCGCTCTTCGTTTTTCGGTCTTAGCTCTGCGTGCGCGCCGCCCCGGCGGACGATATTATATCGCGGCGAGTTAGCTTCGCTACATGAACCGAAACGGGCGCAATCCCGATCGCGATACACCGCCGTATGCCGGCGCTCCGCGCGCCAACGCCGCCACCTTCGCGGCGCGACAGTCATGCCAGGTCGGACCGAAGCAATCTCGTTCGCCACTCTTCGCCTCGAGGTCGTTTGCGCGCGGCGGCGAAGAAAGCGCGGCGCTCGGTACGCAAAGGCGGCGGCGGCGGCGGCGGGCGTTATTAAGGAAATTCGCTTGCTAATCGAACCGGATGTAATATTATGTCACAGTTCAATTAACATTTGACTTGCAAATACGAGTACGCCCGCGATCGCCGCCCCGATACGGCCGCGGCCCGCCAAACAACCGGCGAACCGCCAGCTGCCGCGCAAACGAGCGAAATATTTCGGCAAACAACCGCCGGCCGCCGCTAACGCTAACGCCCGCGCGAATGATTAACGTCGGAGCGCCGCACGCGGGGCGTCGCGGACGCGTGGACGCGAGCCGAGCGGAAGTTCGTCGAGGAATCCGATTTCCCAGCGGCGCTGTGTTTTTCCTTTGCTCGGCGGCGTCGCGCGCGAAAAACTGAACGTGCGAAATTGATTAAGTCTCGCGCGTAATACTTCCCCGCGCGCAAGTTTTGCGTTCTACGCGCCCGCCGCCGCTCTGTCGCCAGTCCAGCTTGTTATACAACGCTTCAGTTTAATGTCCGCAGACTATAAACGAAGTGAATATTATACGTGCACCTATGTATGCAAGCGATGCCGATACACGAGCATCGTTGTCGTCGATGGCGGCGGCGGCGGCGGCGTCGCGCTGGCGTATGTGCGACATTTACGACTCGCAGTGCAAAGCTGCTTTCACGCCGCGCGGCTCGAATTACAATTACAATAAAAAAAAAAACGAATTAATTTTTTATTCGGTAAAAATTCGACGCCGACGATGGCCGCAAAAATTTGCGGCAACAAAAATCGCGCGGCGCAAAACCCCATTCGAATGTAACGCTAATATTATTGTGTTTTTTTTTGGCGCCGATCGCGAAGTAATGCCACCCGTAGCGCGCGACGGATTCCGCCGCTTATAATTAAAATCGTGGCAACGTTGATGCCGCTCATCGGCGGAGATTACGAGGATCAAACGGACGTGATTATAAAAATCGCGCCCCGCACAAATTAAACGCCGGCGGGGCCGTAAAAGTTGACGATCGCAACATTGATTAATTCCTAGCGCGATTATTGACGGAGCCTCTCGTACGCGAAGCGCGTTATGCCCGTGATCGATTCGCGGCGCCGCCGGCGCGGAAATCGCCGCCCCTCGACGGGGATCACACGCGATGTCAAATCACAAGTGAAACCAAATGTGCGATATAAAAAAAAAGAGGAGCGAATCGCGAGATATGCCGGCAACGGCTGGCTGGCGCGAGGCGAAAGTGAGCACTTTGCGAAATGAGCTGACGGGACACACGTCGTCGTGTGCAGCGTCCTCTTCTTTCTCTTCGCCGCGCCGACGTGCCGCCCCCGGAGCGTGCGCGCGCCGCGGCCGATGCGTTGATGTTTCAAATAAATTGGATGTTTTCGACGTTTGCGCCGCTCGTCAACCCTCCCGCTCGATGCCCGCTGCTTGGCGGCGATAACTTATGTTAGACATCGTCTCATCAATCGCAATTTATCGAATGCGCGCCGCGCCGCCGCCCCCGCTATGTAAACATCGGCGCGCACGTGTCGTTCGCCCGATAAAATTAATTAAATCCCAACATTATTATTTTACTAAATATTTGTCCGCTACGCCTGTAATTCGGTTTAATGCGCGCCAAGGCGCGACGATAAGAGCCAGGGGAAGGGGGCGGGGGACTTTTGGCAATCATCGCGGCGCGACAATCTTTGTTCGCCCGGTCGATTTGGCGCGCGGTCAAAACCAGTAATTTTCATTTGCGTGCCGCGCGAACGCGATAAATACGCCGCGCGCTGAATCGCATCGCAATTGCGAGCCGCGGCGCATAGATGAGCATCAGATGCGCGGCGGCGGCGACTGCGAAGAAGAGGAGCGCGCGTAATCTCGCGTCGGGAGCGCGCCGGCATCGGGGGAGGCGCCGCGCGGCGTCGGCGAGAGTGAAAAATTCGCACCGTTTTGCCCACAAGTGCACTAGCGAGCGGCGAACTTAAAATTTGTTAAATGCGCGAAATGTAAAGTTTAATGACTTACGCGTTATGTTAATGGCTTTCGCTTAGGAGCCGCCGTGCGTAGTTAAACACTTGGACGCTGTGCGCGCATTAATATCTTAATGGCCCAAAGTGTGCGGCGCAAACTTTGCGGCGAGACAGATTTTTCGTGCGAGAACGCCCGCGACGCCGAACGGGAAGCTGCGGGCGCGTTTTCAACTGCACGCATAAACCGCGTCGACGCCGCGCGGCGGAAAAGTTCGCAGACATATTGCAACGATTCGCGCGAGACTCGCCATGCTTCCGCCGCCCGCTTCCGCCGTCCGCCTGCGGTGCGCGCGCGCGGGTAATATATGCAAGCGCATTAATTCGCGCGCGCGGGAGCGTAACCTTCGGCTCCGGCTTCGGTGTCGCGGATCGCACGTCGACTTCGTCGAGCTACGTGCGCCGGCGGGGGCGGCGGCGGGGACGACGTCGACGGTAACGGCGGATTGCACGTGTTGTGACAAGTTACAGTCGTCTTATATAACTCCGATTCTAATCCGCAGAGACATATAGACGCCATTCAATCAAAGTATTACCATTCATCGTGCAAATGAATGAAATTCCGAGCGCGCCGACGATGGCATAGGTCACGGATTTGCGCGGCGATAAATCACCGCCCCCTGCCCCGCCGCGCGCATTTTCCAATATTAAGCCCGCTCGCGCGGAAATTAAGCAAAACTTCTGAACTCGCGCCGCATGAAATACGAGCGCGCGTCGCGTCACATGTAAACACGTCGGTTATTCGCCGTTTTCGCGCGCGCTTTTTGCCCCCGCGAGCCTGCGACGACAGTAATGCGCGCCCGCCGACAGCGGATGCGCTCTTAATCCCCGCAATCCCCAATTGAACGCGCGAGTTTCGCGCGCGCCGCGCCGGATTATGCATTTTTGCGCGCGATATTTAATTGCGACGACGAGCGCGCCGCCCCGGCCGGGGATTACGCGCCTCGCGTGGATTGCAGTTGTCGCAGTGCAGTGGAAGTTTCGGCCGCCCCCCGCCGCGGTGGCCCTTTCACCGCGCCGAGCGCGTCCGCAGACAATGGCGCGAAGTGCGCGCGGGCATAATGGGCCATCGACACCGCCGGTCGGTCGCTAATTCTCATTAGGCGGACGGCCCGCCGCCGCGGGCGGGACGCCCGCGCGCCGGATTCCGCGGCGAAACAATCTAATCGCGTCGCAAAGCGGCGGGGGCTTTTTCCGCCGCGCTCGAACGAGGGAGAGAGAGAGAAAAAAAAGAACGCGTCGCGTTCATTATTAGCGGCGCGCAATTTATGACGCGCGTCGACGCGACGCACGCTCATTATGCGCGCCGGCTAATTGATGCCTTTTCGCGCGAAAAAGCCGCGAGATTTATGATTTCTGCATGCGCATGAATAATGCACGGACGCGTGCCGTGCGGTCGACACTTTTTGCCGCCCGCGACGTCGCGCCCCGGCCCCTCCGGCGCGGCAGGCGGCAATTTAGCAATCAGTCGCAACAAGCGATAATTACAAACCGAAACCACTTAGTTATCGACGCCCCCCCCCCGCGAAACAAACGCCGACGCATGGCGGCGCTTAACGACCGCCGGCGTCATAACCGTAATTGGCTGCGAACAATCAGCGCAACGTGACGGTTTTTCAGAGAGGCGCGCGTGCGATTCTCCGATAGCTACCCGCTAATTGATTGCTTCATTGTTATTAGCACTTGCATAACAACGCTCTCTAAGTGCGTGCCGATATAAATTGGCCCCGATCGATTGCGCGCAAAGTCCTTGTCTTCCCGTCTCCTGCAGCGCTAGCGCTACAACAACAGCGAAAAGAAAAAACGTGTTGATTAAATGTATGAAACGTAATTAGATAAAGGACGTCCTTAAGAAATATAGCGCTGGCACGTGAAGGGGGCAGAAGGAAGGCGGAGAAGTGCCTGACTGGCGAGCGCGCGCCGCCGCCCGGGCAGGAATAATGTGTTCGCTTCGCGAGCGCGTATGATGTGTGTTTCTGCGCATATAAAACAGACGAGCGAGCAAGCTCGTGAATAATAATAAAGAAGTCATGCAGTTCGGTTAGCCGCCGCTGAATAATATTCGCGCGCACGTTATACGGGTTGTTGCTGCTTTCGTCCTCCGGCCGGGAACGAGTCGCCCGCCGTCGAGGACCTCGAGTGCGCCACTGCAGTTTTTCATCGCGGGCGAATCGCCGAGCGCGGAAAATGCGAAAATTATGCGCGCGAACGAAGCACAACACGTTTCGCGAGCGTCAATTTAATTTCACGCCGGCGCCCCGTGCGTCCTGCGTGCGCCCGCACGTTCGTCTATTATCCATCGTGCGTATCGCTAATTCCCCCGATTACGTCGCGCGAAAGGCGGTTTAAATCCGGAACTAGTCGAAACTAGTGTCCCACAAAAGCCAGGCCCCGCGCGTCGGGAACGAAACGCCACCGTTCGGCCGCGCAAAACGAACGCGAAAAAATCGACGCGGATTAAAAAATAGCCGGCGCCCCGGACGTGTCTAACGAGAGAAACCGGCCGAGGTAAATAGAATGAACGCCTGCGTGTTGCGCCTCGGAGCGAGAATAGCAAAACAAACGGACGGCGCGCGCGCGCGGGGGTCGAAACGAACTGATTTGCATGGACGCCTCTTGGCGTCCTTTAAATTTTCCGCGCGGCGTCGGCTGGTGGTCCGCGCCTCGAGCCGCCTCGGGTCAAACCGCCGCGCATGCAAACGCGCCGGGCAGGGCACAGAACGCCGGCGGATAACGAATCGACTGCGAAACGCGTTACTGCACGTCGACGGGCGCCCGACACGGTAGACACCTGCTACTTAAATAACACCCGTCCGAACTAAGCCGACCGCGGAAACTGCGCTACTTCGCAATCTCGAAAATCCTAATCGCGCCCGGCGCCTTCGCGCTGCCGCCGCTAAATACATCACTTGCCGGGGCGCCGGCGAAGAAGCGGTAATTACGCGCCTTCGTGCCGTAAGCCGGCTGATACATTTTTAAAGTCGCTGCCGCCCGCAAAAACGCGGTCCGAGAACAAATTCCGCGCGAATCGCAATGAGCCCCGGGCGCTCGCAATAATTCGAAATAGCAATATTTCGGAAGTGAATTAATTCGCGAACGAAATCCAGCGGCTCGGGGTGCGGCGCGCGCGCGCCCCGCATTCGTTTCCGGCGCTGGCTAATTGCGCGTGCGGCAATTAAATAAAATTGTTGTGGAATGCATTGTTGAGTGCTTATTTGAGTGCGCGGCGTTGGCGCGCAACGAGTTTCGTAGGGCGCGCGCGCGCGCGTTTGTCGGCATTCATCAGAAACTTTCGCAATTTCACCGAGTCGCGGCGACGCAAAAAATATTCCTGCAAATTGCCTGCATGTTCGGAATAAATGCGCCGCGAAATCGCCCACTTTTTGAATAGCGTTCGGGGCGCGCGTGCGCCGCTCATTTAATTAATCACACTATGAGCGGGCGCTCGTCGTATGTTTCGTGGACGTGCTTGTCGACACGTTGTCGCTGATTATCGACGTAATCGTCGACAAATAGTTCGGCGTAATGCAATTAAGTGGTCGGCCGCTACTTAGCGCAGCGCCGGATCGATTTTGTAGAGGTCGGGCGGTCAGGGTTTTATTTCCACTGGCATTATTGACGTCGGCGTTTATTGTAATCAATTTGTTTAAACGCACGCGGCGTGGCAACGCGCGCTCGCGTAATTATCGCCCGGCCGCGAATCGCATTACGGTGTCGCACTGGCGCTTTTTCCATTGTGCGAATCTATTTCTCACATCGCGATGTTGATCGTCCCGGTCGCCGCCGTCGCGACCGAAGACGGCGAGTGGCGAGCGGCAAGCGGCGAGAGAGAGAGAGAGAGAGCAAAAACGGGGAACTTGGGACTCTATTTCGCATTCAGTTCCGCGCGCTTATTTGCCTTAACGCCGGGCGCGTTACTTAATTATATTCGCGGCCGCACTTCCGGCCTCCACCGCCAGCGGACCGCCCCCGCTGCCCTCCCGCGCTCGTCCCTCATCCCAGCGCAGCTCATGTGCAGCGAGCGGCACTTCGGCCATTTCCGAAAGCTGCACCGTTCTCACAATGATACTTACGGCGTTAATTATTTAATGCAATTTACGCCGGCGGCGGCGCCGCAACTTTTCCGCAATTAACATCAACTTTTCTCCATACGTGCCGCCGAAACGCGCGAATTTTATTTCGAATGAAATTTCGCGCCAGAGGCTTGAAATGATACAGTTCGAAACTGGCATATGTGTCGCTTGCGGGGGGCGGCGGTTTGCGGCGACGGGGGGCGGCCGGCGGGACCGCCGCCGCATTGTTCGCCCGCCTGTCGTCTTCCGGACGTCGCGAGCACGCGGCCGGGCGCGCGCGCGCCGTGTCTCTGGCCTGTTGTCACAACAGTTTACCGAAGTACCGAAAAGTATTAGGCTTTGGCCGAAAAAGTGTTCGTGACACTTGGCCCCTGCCGAAATAAATTACGCCGTCATAGCTGCGCGTGATGCGAGGGCCACTCCATGGCGGCGGCCGTCCGACGGTAGCTCGCGGGACTTCCTTCGCACTCCGCGCGCGCATTGAAATATCTCGGGAGCATTTTCGACGTATTGTTAATATCATTCGCTTCGGGCGAATGTTTCATGCGAGAGCAATGCCTTATAAACATGAGCATATCCTACCAATTGGCGAGGATATATCGCGCGAAATAAATCAAATATTGACAGATTGATTTGCTTTTCCTGACGGCGGCAACCTCGTAAAACATTTTTTTTTCTTGCTTCCGAAATTATTCGGCGTATTCTCTGGCGCGATTTGGCATCCCGGGGAGACGGGCGCGAAGCGGGCGGCAGGGCGCCGGGCAACCGAACGGCTGGAATTTTTCCTAATTGCATCCGGAGCTGTTCTGCATCCTGCAGGAATTTTGCACTTATTGTCACGGCGATCGGTCGCCAGCGGACGGCGACTGCAGTTGTAACGACTTCGCGTGCGCCCGCGCGCGCGCATAAGCAGTAATTAGACTTAGTGCGCGGACACATAACAGTTACGCGGCGAGCCGTGCGCGTTGCCGCCACCCTCAGGGACATAAAGCAATTAGATGTGTAATGCACATTTATTGGTTTATGCCGCCGCCGCGCGGCGCCACTCCGCAACTGCTGTTGCTGATAGTTGCTGTTGCTTCAAGCGCGGCTGGCCGTTTCCGCTCCGGCGAGGGCGGCAATTGCGATGAGAATCTACAGCCGCCGACCGCCAGATCGAAAAACCACCGATGCGCGCAGTTATTTAAGCCGGATGTTAATCTGCACGACGAAAAATAAATCGCAAATTGCCGGCTAATGGCGGAAAGTTTTAGAGTTTAAACGCGAACCAACTCGTTGAGATCAAGCCGGGGCTTAAGTACCGGTCGACTCTGGGGGCTGGGCAATGCTGATCATCGGATCGCGGAAACGGTTAGACGGTTAGACGGACGCCGCCACCGCGTCGGCGAAGCGGCGGTTCTTACTTCGGTCTCGGCGGAATTCCTTTTCACGCCGCACCTACACGTTGACAGACATCGACGTCGACGACTCCACGGCGTCGGCCGGAGTGCATAAGGTATATTTCATTAGTGAACTTGCAAACCGTTCGGGGGTCGCCCGCGCCGCCTCTTGTCGTTATTCCCCGGCGATTACGGCGCGACGACGACGACTTGGACCGACGCGTGCAGATGAGAAGGCGCGAAACGCAAAAATGCTAGGTCGGGATCGGAATTGAAAGGCCGCGAGAGCGGGACGGCGGCGGCGGCAGCTTGAGATAGGGCATGGACGGGCTCCGATGTAGTGCAGCGATATGCGCGATATTTGCGGCATTTTCTCGCTTCGCATTTCCCATTCGAGCGTTAAGCGAATTGTGTGCTCAGATTGAAGATGGGAGATTGCGCTCCGACGATGTAGAATGAAACTTTCAATGAGCAGCGTCGCGCCGCAGACTGAAGTTAACTGCTCGCGAACAGGTTAATATTATTTGTTGTTCGGCGAGCGACGGAAATAACTTGAAAATTTAATATGCGCATTGAATAGAAAACCACATCGATCTGCATCGGCTGATACCTCCGAGGGGGAAAAAGCGCCAACGCCAACGCCCGCGCGCGCGAAATAAAAATGCAAAGAGTAATAACGAGTTTTCAGAAGTTGAATGAACATTTCAAATAAAATAATGCCGTGCGTTCTGCTCTCCGCGAACATTCCGCCGCCATCATCAACCGAACGTAATTAATTTTGTGACAACAGGTGCCCAACACAACCGTCTCGTCGCCCGCGCGCCGAAAGTGTTCATAAACGCGCTGAAAACATAATGCAATTTAACAACGCGGTTTTTTTTCGATTTGAATATTTATGTAAATATGCACGCGCGCGTTTTATTTGCTCCCGCTTCGCTCGGCACACGCGCAGCGCACGTCCAATTTCGATTTGAGTTAATCAAAAGGAACGCGTGCATATGAAACGCGTCGGACAATGCGAGCTCAGACCTGCCCGCCTCAGGCTCCCGCCACAGAAATAGTGCGGTTGTTGCATTGCCGTCCATGGTGGGCGAATAAAATGACCGAAACTCGAGAGCGGCGCATAATTTGTGGGCGGAAACCGCTTTGCAAGGTGAGCTTCAGCATCGCAACGAACGAAGGACGCGATCGCATCCACCGACATTGTATTCCAATCGAATAGAGTCGCACGTCCAGAGGGAGCGCATTCGGTCGTGAGATCGCGAGACTGCGGCGAACGGCGCCAAAATAGAACCCACGAGCCGCGGCGACCTTTCATTTGTTTATCGTAATTATCCCAGGAAGACGAACGGCCCGAGATAGTCGCGCGGAAAACTTGGCGAAAAAGCTAAGTCCCCAGTCAGCCGAGTGGAGTTTGAACCCAGATATGGATGATCGCTCGTTACTTTTACTCCGGCGCGCAGTTCCTCGGGAAGCATTCTTTAACCGCTTCGCCTTCACTCACTCGGTCATTCGTTCGCTCCCGCGAGCACGTCGGGAGCGCTGGTGAGCCGCGCGCTGCGAGAGCTAATAAATCAGCGGAGCAGCCCCCCGATGCGATGCATTTATCTGGCCGGCGGACAACGACGCGGCGCCGGCGGCGGCAGCGGCATCGGCGGCGTCGGAATTTTTCTTCAATTGCTCAGACGCCGAATTGTTCCCCGCTGCGCCGCCGCCGCCTCGTTGTGTATGTCTTTCGTTAAATCATTGCGCCGTCGATATTATTTCCAGTTTAAGGTTCCATTTTGCAAAGCGCGGAAAAATATCGAAAGAAAATATCGGCGCGATATTCAATTTATTTTGTCATTCGCAGCGCGCGGCGGGCGCAAACGTCTGCCGAGCGCCTGCAAAGGGACTCTCGGAGCGAGTAAAAATGTTTAAATTACAACCTAATATTTAAGTCCGCCTGCATTCCGTGCACTTGCGCGCGCCGTATATTTCATTTAATATTTTTTATTTGCCCGCTGCGAGCAGCGCGCAATCAGATAAAAACTTGAATTCCAGCACGATTTTAAAAACAATTGAAAACGCCGCGTTCAAATTTCATAAATCCAGCGGGACCCAGCGAAAGATTTGCTTATTTCAATTCCACGCTGATGCGATGGTCGATGTGCCCGGCCGTAAATTTACCGCCACGCCGAGAGGCCAGTTGTTCAACGAGTCGAGAGGCGGCACCGATCCTTTACCTTCCGGCGAGTTTTTCGCCTCTGGGCATACCTCCGGCGCGACTTGAGGATGCAACATGCGGCCGTGCAACAATAACGCCCGCCCCGCCCTGCTCCAAACGCCGAGCGCACAATCGCGCCGGGGGATCGGAAAACGCATCCGCAGATAGAGGAGCGGCCAGCAGGAGCCGGAGGACGAGTCTCGCCTTTCCGAGCGCCGCGCCACGCCACTGGAAACGATTACTGCATTAAAGCGGACCGCAACGCTCGCTCGCCAACTACTCGCGAGAGGTTGCCGCCGTCTGGGGTATTGAATTTAGAATCGGATAACGGCGGTGATTCACGTGAAAAATAATGCCATAAGGCGAAACGCGGCGCACTTACAAATCACGCTCGCATTACGTATTTACGCGCGCGCCGGAGTTTAAGCAATCTAGATGCGATCTTCCCGCGGCGAAAATTATTGCCCCAAGTATATTATCTCTTTAAAAAAACTTGGCACACCAAATGATCTCGCCCTCATGAATTTCATTTATATTTCAGCTAACTACACGCGCATTTTACGGTTGCTTTCATGAGCACCGCGAAGTCTTAACCCAACGGTGCCAATGGAGCGGAGGTGTTAAATAATAATAATAATAATAATAATAACGACATGCTTCATCGTGGCCTGAAGTTAAAAGTTGCGCAAACGTTTAGTGTGCCATGATCTGAATAAAGTTATGCTCGAATCATGGCGCACTAGATGTTTAAACAACTGCACGAGCAGTTCTTTTGTCTTGTTGCCATAGCAACACCCTAACTTTTTACACCTATTTGCACCTCAAGTCATTCTATCATCAACTCTTATCGCTGCAAGTCACCGCCGTAGTCGAGAAAGAAGTGAGCATCACCAAGTAGCCATGGAGCAATATCGTATGGACGTCGATGTCAACGAAGAGTCCGAAGAAGTAAGAAAACGTAATCTATTTATGGAGGAAGCCGAAAAGCAGTTCGAACCACCGCCACCTCCGTGTAATTCGCCAGTTACGATGGAAGAAGCAACACCAAAGGCCGTCTCCAATTTAATCGTGCAAGCAATTCAGTCATCCGTCGCTTTGATCAATTTAACTGCTCGCAGCAACAATAAAAGTGATCTTATGTCGGTGTGCTGCTATTCTGCAAAAGCAGAACACTCCTATCAAATGGAGTATGAGCAATTTGTCAACAAGAGAAAACGTGATATTGAAGCTGAACATCTGGACAACCTTCGCACCGCAAAGAGAGCACGCAATCACTAGAAGAATGCACCGTGTCCGTTGTATATCAACAACGCATTGCTCTGATGTATTTTAATAAATATATGTCCTTGCATAATAAATTGGATTCTAATTTGACTACCTCAAACCTATATGATTCCGCAATCCTATACGCCAGTCCGACATTTTGTCGCAGTGGGCCTTGCAAACTGTTTTGGCAAACAATATAATTTAGATTTTGTTTTGCGCATTGACAACAAAAAGATAACCTATATATTTCAACAATCCTCTTACATCAGTTTGACGTTTAGTCGTATTGGCTCTTGCAACATTTTTAGTGAACCATCTTATTTAAATTTTGTATTGTATTTTGTTTTGTATTTTGTATAGTTTTTTTGCAAACAAAGATTAAACAGCCATCACTGATCGCGTCTTAACTGTTGGATCGACCCAGCTGGTATTGCCGATAAATTAGTGCAACATGGTGCGAAATTCAAAGCCAAGAGAGTGTTCTCCGAAAAAACATGATATCGCCAATACATGGACGAAACGTGGCAAGAAAGGGCAGCAGTCTATACCGGAAGACGATGCAAAATTCAAGGGCATGTTGAAATTAGTGCTGGAGAAGGAACGGGAGGAAGCACTACAAAATGGACTCGAATTTGATGAACAGAAATACTTGAAGTACATGGACGATAATGAAGATGAGGGCGTAGCCATGCTGCCATGTCCGTCATCGTCTTCCAGTGAGAGTGAATCGGACACCGACGAGGATAGCGATGAGGACACCGACGAGGATAGCGATGAGGACACCGACAATGCCGAAAAAAGGTGGGCAATAAAGGACGATGGTCCAAAATGGCGAGCGATGTTGCGGCTCATGAGGAAGAAGGAACGCAAAGAAAGGAAACACCTGGAGAAAGAAGAAAATGAAGAAGGGGTAGATGCCGAAGATAAAGGGCACAATGAAATTGAATGCGATGTTATGGCACCTCCAGGAACGTCAGGAACGACATCGCCCGAGAATTATTTCAACTTGAGCATGAAAACAATTCAATTTCCCGCATTGATTAATCTAGTTGATTAATGTCCCAATGATGAAGATCATGCCATACCTTCATGTTGGGAAGAGCGTTCCTTTCAAGTTTGAACGAGATGACCGATGGCTGATCTCTATTATTTTTTTCTAATTATTATATCACTGCCCATGATATACTGTTCATTGTTTCAACGATTTTGTGCAATATATTTGATCTTAATCAAACCTAACCTAAATTTTCAATATGGTATTTTATATATTTATCGATCATTCAAATCTGCTGGTATATTTGGGAAAGGGCAAAATTATGTGACAACCATAAAGTCATGTTTCAAACATAAATAAACTTTAGTGCAACGGCATCCTTGCATCCGCTTCGATTGTAACATGCAGCAGTGTACGTATCCCCGTTTGGGGGGAACCTAACCTGCAAACCTGCCACTCCAACATTCACTTGTGACAGCTAACTCATCACGGTTCGTTTCACTTATCAGTTTGTAGGTTGGAACCATCGCTGATAGTACTTGCGTAACATGGTGAGACAGGCAAGGAGAAAGGGACATCCCCAAGTAGGGGGGAACTATAGCAATAGAGAACAAACATCTAGACGTGAGGTTATGGAGAAGGAGAGGGAAGAAGCGCGACAACAGGGCATTCCCTTCGATGAACAGAAGTGTCGGAGGATACGGTTACAAAATAGACGCAATGAAGTAAATGACGATTCCAATAATGATAACGAGTCGGAAGAAGAGCATGCGGAAGCTGGTAATCCGACTTGGAGATCTGGTATAGAGGAAATGCTACAGAAGGAACTTGAAGAAGCAAGGAGGAAATTGCAGGCGGAAAATGAGGAAGATTCCGCCTATCAAATGCAAAAACTAGATAAGGAATTTAAAGAAATTAATATAGAGGAAATGCTACAGAAAGAACTTGAAGAAGCTAGGAGGGAATTACAGGCGGAAATTGAAGAAGGTTCCGACGATGAGTGGATAGCCTATCAAATGCAAAAACTAGATAAGGAATTTGAAGAAATTAAAAACGAGATAATTGAAGAAAAAGAAAAAGACGAACCTAAAAGAGCACCTAGAAGAAAATCTTCGTCTAGTAGGTGCAGCTACAGTACGCTTCCTCGCAAAGCTTTAAAGCTACAACCTAAGAAGAAACTGACAGATACGAAGAAGCGTAAAAAACAACACCAGGAGGAAGATCAACCAGAAGTTTTGTTTGGTTGCACATTCAGCCAGGATGACATTATGCATAATGAACCCAAGAAGAAACGGTTCAAGGATAACCCTGATGCTCGTAAATACGGATCCAGATCTCTGCGCGGGCAAGATGGCACTGTGCGGAATGAATCCAGGAAGATGAAACCGTCGGGCAAGAAGAAAGGCAAAAAGAATCGTGACCTAGTGTCAAAAAGTGTGCCTTCATTTTCGTATGAGGGAGTCAACAAGGTTGGAAGGAATCCTTCATCTAACAATTCGTCCGATTCTAACAGCAGCAATGGGAAGGGGATAAAGGATGTCCCTGAAACTCTTGTAGTGCTAGGAGTAATAAGGCAGCTCCAGGAAGAATGTCAACCAGTACCTTTGTCAAGTACTACACGCAACCAGGAGGGCACTATGAATAATAAATCTAATCAGAAAGTATCTGGCAAGATGAAAGACAAGGAGACTGCTGGTCAAGCTGTCAAAAGTGTGCCTTCACTTTGGTATGAGGGATCAGTCATTAGAGGTGTTGGTAAACCTCCAAAATTGCAAGCAATGAAGAAGCGCAAAGAACTTAAGCGTCAACTTTCTTCTATGTCTCACGATGACTCTGAAATCCTAGAAGCTTTAAGGCAACCAGATCCTATTACTAATACAATCCGCAGCCCGAAGGGTATCATACAGAGAGAATCGAAGAAGAAACTATCCGAGAAGAAGAAAGGCAAAGATAATGTCGATCTAGTTTCTAAAAATTTACCTTCACTTTCGTATGAGGAAGCGACCACGGATGAAACGAAATCTTCGTCTAACAGGAGCAGGAGCATTACTCGTGTTCCTGCCATATCTTCAAAGCTACAATCTATGGAGGAACTGATAAATCAGAAGAAGCGCAAAGAACTTTCGTCTGATTCTAACGAAAGCATTGAGGATGACGCTACGGATGATTCTGATTCTCGTGTAGTCTTTGAATCGTCAAGGCAGCGTCAGGAAGAACATCAACCAGAATCTTTGTTTAGCAGTACCTGCGCTCAGGAGGGCACTAGGCAGAATAAACCCAAGAAGAAACTGTCCGCAAAGAAGGAGGGCAAAGAGAACATGGATTTAGTGTCGACAAGTGTGTCTTCACTTTCGTCAGAGACGGCAGTCAATATTGGGAAGAACGCGTCGATTAACAGCTGCAGGCGCATTAGGATCTTTGGAAAATCTGCGGCACCATTTTCGAAGCTACAGGCAATGAAGAAGTTGATAGATCAGAAGAAGCTCAAAAAACTTAGGCGCGAACTTTCGTCTGATTCCAGCAGCAGCGATTAGTAGACGGCCAGGTGGAAGAATGTTCTACATCTTTGTTTCGTGCATAAACATGCACAAAGGGAAAAGAGGTCAAACGTAAAGTTTTAAAAAAGTCTCAGTTAGTTCGCTTAACTTTTTTTGGTCGCAGGTGGTTTTTGTTCGGTTATCTATAATAAATAAGGCAGCATTGAAAATTATTTCATGGGTTAGATATGCAGCCATGAAAAAAGTGAAGAGAGAATGGTAACTTCAATAAAATCATCTCAAGCAAATAAATACATCTAATCGAAGACCTAACCATTGTTTTAGAATCCGGCGAACTGTCCAACCCAAGAATGCCAATAAAGGAAGGTGGGCAAAAGAGGAAGGAGCAAGAAGGACGAGATTTTCAGTATGTACTTCCAACATATATATTGGAGTCCTTGTCATGCTGCTAATAGATTGGGCCAATCATGGGCCACATTTCAGAGTTTATGACGTCCTCGGTATCCGCCGATCTATTACCCTCGCATAGCTCTAGGACGACTTAGCCGTGTCTATTTTGAACTCTCTGCGACTCCCAGGTTTCCATTCAATCGCACATTGGAGAAACGGCGAAGGAGCGCTACCGGAGAAGCGTACAATGCAATGCCTCACATCTATGTTTAATATTCAAATTAAAATCTGTTACACGTTTTCCCTCGCTTCATTAAATCCCAATCATTTTCCCATTTGGCGCCTAATTGTGAATTATGAATAAACAGCACACTTTAGAATTAGATAGTGAATAACAAATCAAGTTTCAATTATGCGCCGGCAATAAATTATGCATTGCACGAACATCGCGCCGTCCTAATTACGGCACTGTGTAATTAATACTAATTCATTATTAGTTAATTACAAATGTTATCCCGACGGAAAATAAAAATTTAATGCGTTCGCGACAATCGGGCGCGCGCGTTAGTCATTATATTCAGTGACAATTAAAGCTCACCGCGTTCGCAGCGCCCGAAAATTAAGCGAAGGTTTCGTCTGCATCGGTGATTACGAATTTTCCAATCAATTATTCGCGCTATTTGTTTGCGAGCGCCTAAAAGGGTGTATTAAATCTTAATGCCCGACGCTTCCTCTGAGTTTCCGCCGGTCGCATTCGCGCCGTCCTCCCGATATTGATCATTAAATAGTTGCGAACTTTATTAGACAGTAAAAGTTCTCTTGTTAAATTGAAAACGTTTCGTCGGCGTCCGGATGAAAACTTCCCGGCGAGCCGGATTTTGTAATTGAAGCCATTCGAACGCGATACACCGGGGGGGCAAGGCGCGCGGCTATCAGCAAGTCATCCGCGCAGGTAAACAGGAAGCAAACGCGCCGTGAAAAATGAAGTCGAGATTGCCGCACACACGCGGCCGAAAATTTTTATATCATAAACTCGGCGGAACTTAAGGCGACTTTAGCGAACTTTCATATGCCGCTCGGAAAGAATACGTTCGACGTAAACATCCCCCCGAAGGCCGAGAATATCGCACAACATGCCGCAGCTCGCCGCGGTGGAAGGAAGCGCTCGCGGTGCAAATCCTTCTTGTTTTGTTGTTCGTCGCCGGGCGCTTTTTTTTTTCTCTCGCGAATTCACATTCCGCGGCTGCAGCTGCGTCGGCTATTGTTGCTGGGGGGCGGATGCTCGCATTTTTGCGCCGTCTTTGTCAGCCGGCCCCTTAGCGCCGGCTTTGCACGCCCAGCCGCGGCGCGTAATTATTCTTCGCTCGGGAAATTACTGGCTAACTGACACGAGTAATTGCACACTGCAGCTCGTCTTTGCGCACAAAGATATGACTTCAAACGACAAGATTGAACCATTGGAATTTCGAGAAGTCAACTCTTGCGCTAGCCGCCGCGACGACGCGGAATAACAGGCGAGGTAGAGCTATCCAATTCCCAATTAATTTGCGATTTAGTCGGAAGTAATTTTCCGATTTTATCGTAGTTCATAGTATCGGATAGAAAATAAATTCGGTTTATTGGGACTCTCAGCGTGACGTCGCAGCTCGACGATTTAATTAAATTACGAGGTGTTTATTTGTGAAAACGCATCCAAATCCATCCACGGGGACGCAATTTTGCAATTGCAGTTGTATTTATTTCCTCCGGGATTTGTACGCTTATCGCGTTGCACTTGAGCAAACCGTGAATTTCTCTACGCCGTGGATAGCTAGGTGGATATAGCTATTTATAAGCACATTTCTCCGACGTAATAGGTTACTTATGATATGAACGTGCAAAATCACAATGCATAAATCTGCAGTTATTTTCGAACATCCCCAAAAGTACAAAATAAGATCGAAGCATACCTTAGAATGCATCCAAAGTAGGAAATGCGCTTCAATTTAAACCGGAGGATTTATCATCTTCGTGGTGTTCTTGCTGTATCCTTTAGTTCCTTTGTTATCGGGTTAATTCTCTTATTATTGTTAGTGCGATTTGTGTTGTTGTGATTAATGCTCGAAGCGTTATTCTCTCCCAAATGCCCGTCACGGATCCACATAAAAATGATAATATTAGAAACACAATATAAAGCAAATAGAAGAAACACAATTATAAGCCAAAATAAAAAATAAGCGAGAATCTTAAAGAAACATTATCTGTCAATTAAATGCCCAATCGATGTGATTTCCAAAACAATATAAAAACATACCTTAGAAGATTTCGAATGGTAAAATACATCAATTTCAACTGGGAAGGATTTTTAGCACATTCGTGGTGTTCTTCCTACATCATTTAGTTCCTTTGTTATCTGGTCAATCCACGTATTATATCCCTGTTACTTGTTGTTAGTTGTGGTCTGTGTTGTGGTGATTAATACTCAAAGCGTTATTCTCCCCAAAGTGCCCGTCATGGGTACACATAAAAATGATAATAATGTTAGTAACATAATATAAAACAAACACAATTGTATAAGAAATAATAAAATATAGAGAGAATCATACCCAATGGGCGGGATAATTAATTGTAAATTAATTAATTGAATCATAATGCAGTTGATAACTGCATATTGAAAAATATGCAGTTTCTTTCAAACATCCCCAAAACAACAAAATATGATCGATATATACCTTAGAAGTAGTTTTTCAAAGGAAAAATACATCAATTTCAACTGGGAGGAATTTAGTACAATCGCGGTGTTCTTTCTACACCCTCTTATTATAACCGCCTTGCTTATTGTTGTTGTGAGCTGTGTTGCGGTGATTAAGACTCCAAGCGCTATTCTCCCCCAAATGCTCGTCATGGATAACAAAAAAAAATCAATGTTAGAAGCATAGTATAAAACAAACACAAATTTTAAACAAAAATAGAAATCAAAGTTAAACTATATGTCAATTAGATGCCGACATGCGCAACGGTTTAACCCAATCGGCGCGATAAGTGAATAGCACTCAAATTTAATACGGGTAGGGCACCCCAATGTATCTAGCCGCAACGCAGATGAAAGCCGAAGCAGAATCCCCCCGACCCCCGCCGAAGAGCGCGCGCCACCGTGGAACTGTTTATTAATATTAGATTAGCCAGGCCCGACTTCGAATAAATTCGATGTCGTGACCGCGCCGCCCCCGCGGCGCATAGCCGCGGCGTATGTTAAGAGGTTAACGTCGCTTATAATTGGTTATAAATTCATATCTAATTCGTCGCCCATAGGAATAGCGGGCGTTCTGCGTGCGCTATTATCCAGCCGTAAAACGTATCGCGTTCGGAATGCCGGAATACGAGCGGCGGCGTCGAACGATCCGAAGCGCGGAGCGCGCGACGTCGTCGACGGCGGCACGCGCGTGCCTCGTAAATTGAGTTAATTCCATATTTATACGACCGAGAAGAGAGCCGCCAGAAGCGGCGCCCGGCCGGCCACGCCGAGGAGCCCCGGCAATCGCGCGCTGGAAGCAAAGGGCAGAGGGCACTCGACGCTCTCCGAGAAGTTGGCGGAGCCGAGCCGGCTCGACTCGAGGGTTATCCCTGTTGTGCGGCGCCGGCGCCGGCGGTGGCGGCGATATATCGCGTCGGGCGAGTTTTAAACTTGGATCGGTGGCCGAGTTGGCACTCGGGAGGAGCGGAATCGGAGAAGCGCCGGCGAGGCGAGGCGACCGAAAGTCGCGAGACAGTTTTCGATATCTCGACGGGACGCGGCCTCCGCGAATTATGTGCTTACCTAATTTTGAATTGTTAC
Source organism: Ecitodaemon sp. MM-2014 (assembly GCA_030557295.1). Taxonomy (NCBI): domain Eukaryota; kingdom Metazoa; phylum Arthropoda; class Insecta; order Coleoptera; family Staphylinidae; genus Ecitodaemon; species Ecitodaemon sp. MM-2014. The sequence goes on along the minus strand of JARRAA010021689.1, from coordinate 8,515 downwards.
CTGGCGTTCCGCTGCGCCGCGCGCGCAAAAATAGTTCGCTCCTAGTGCTCCACTTTCGCGGCGATATATTCCCTTCGCGCCGGTCCCAGACGCGGTCCCCGGTCCCGCGCTCGCGGCCGACTTCGAGCGCAGTTACCACGCCGCTTTCGGTTCGAATTCGCCGAACAAGCTTTCGCAACTTAGTCAAAACGCCTGTAAACGTTGTAGCTGTAAAATAACTCACCTTCCGCGCAAATAAGCGCTTCGGGAAGATTCACGCCGGTGATACCTTTATTTACTCTTGTCCTTATAATTCTCTTTAAGGGGCAAATTATGCAGGAAACCGAGTGTCTTACCTGAAACAGGAAACGACAAAGAATTACTAGCGAGGAAGCGTCACGCGGGCCGAAGCAACGAACGCAATTCGGTCTTGTTTTTTCCGGAAGGAAGTCCACCGGCCAGCATCGATAAGTCGGCATGAAGAAAACGCGATGCGAAAAGTTAATGAACATTGAATAATAGATTCCGCCCGATGTGTGCCCGCGCGAGGAAAACTCGCGAGCGAGCGTTTTTGCAGCCGCGTCGGCAACTGCAGTCAACTTTGCGCGCTGCGGGACTGAACATGCTTCGAGCAGACTTGCAATTATTGATTATTTCATTAATTAAAGACCAGGAGGCGCCGGCAATTTTCCTTTCATCCTTCCACTCCGCGAGACTGCCACTTTTCCGAGCCGCCCGCCCGACGAAACTTCGCTCCGGCTAACTACCCCCAAGCAGAACGCCTCGACCCATTGATTAACGGACTGTTAAAAACGCAGAACAAACAACGCGTTAAATTCGCACGCCCGCCCGCTGCCGCCGCCCCGAAATCGAATGAGAGTGAATAATAAATAAACGAAATCGACGCGTTAAATGCGCCGCGAAAAAAAAAAAGCGCGCCGAAATAAAATCACCGCGATAATAATAACAAAATTAATTATTAAATTACTTCATCGCGCGTGTTTTCCGCGCCGCGAGCCGCCCGACGCGCTTCATTTCATTAGCTCGCTCGCATCTATTATTTAAATACTTCGATGTTGGCGGACGCCCCCGGCTGGCCGAGAGCGGAAAGCATCCGTATCCAACAATAACGTTAACACACAGCGCGGGATAATTTATCAGAAATGAATGGCGCCTTCCATCCCTCTCGCCGGGCCGGGCTTAATAAATTCGCGTCTATATCTGTTGCCGGAACCGGCGGCTCGGCGCTGGCGCGCGCGCGCTCCCGCTTTTTCGCGCGGCGCGAAATAATCTAAACACTAAACAGTTCGCGGTAGTTCGCAACAAAACTTAATTGCAGCATCAATTACCGTCGCCGGCGGGCGCGCTCGCGGCGTGAAAAATGACGAAATAATAAATATTTATTATTGCGACGCGTCGTCCTGCGGTGCGCGACTGGCGCGCTGCCGGCGCATAATTCGCGCGTCCAGCGCGGGCGCTTTTAATTATTAACGCGCAGCGAAAAACGAATTTGATTAATAATCTCCACTAGCTCGGCGAGCGCGTCGGCCAATATTCGACATATTCTACATATCGGCGCCGCGGCGCGTCCACGTAATTATAAATTTATTCAATCGCGCCGCAAAAACGGCGCGCCGAAAAACGTCGAATAATCAATATTTGCGCAAGGAGCACAATTGCATGCGGCGAAACAACGCGGCGCCGGAAACGCAACTATCCGTCGCTCCCCGTATATTAATTGCAACATTAACATCGGTTTATTTAGGCGCAGCCAAACAAAACATCAGATATGGCGCAATTTAATTGCGAGATGAACGGGGCCTACAGAAATAATATAAAATTTATTATGCAACATTCGATATTCATTTAAATGCATCGGCGCATTCGTTTCGCTAAGCCATGCCCGTGGCCTATGTTCAATCATTAATGAATTCTAATTAATACTATTGTTTTCATAGGCGGGGATTACGCGCGAGTCGAAAGTGCGCTGTAATGACCGACGGCGCGGCGGCGGCGGCGGCTCGCGCCGATGATTGCGCGATTTTCAAATGACGCTTCTTTTCGCAGGCATAACAATAATTCGCTCGTTGTTCTCCGGCTCGGCGTTTTCTGCAATTCATCAGAACTCGCCGTGGCTGGAAAGCGTCCCCGATGCAAACGATAATTGCCCACATTCGCCGCGCAATTAATCTAAATGAAAATATACAATGCGAAAGGAGGGGGGCGCTGGCAATTTTCCACGAGACGTAAAAACAATCGGCGGCGCGGCGGCTCGTCGGATTGCGCCGTCTCTTCGGGGGTGGGAGCGCTTTCGGCGTCTCGGCGGCCTTTGGCTTTAACCGAAACGCGCCGACGGGCATCTTCATAAAGCGATTCGCGCCATTGTTTTGCGCGGGGCACGCGAGCCGAAAAAAAAAGCACATTTCGGCGGGCGGCAATAAAAATGCTCGTCCGCCGTCAGTCACGGCCGCGTCAGGCGGGGGCGCGGCGAAAGTTTTAATGGAATTAAACCATCAGTTTTCCTTGACTTTTGCGCGACCGCGTCGACATGCATATTTCATTCGCCTCTTCCGCGGCTTTGCTTTCCATTTTCGGCCGCGCTTCGGCGTTTTGTATTTTATTTCATTTTATTTATTCGTTCGGCGGCGGCGCGCGGCAAATACGAATGCGTCCCGTACTCTTGGCGGCGCACTAATATGCGAGGCTGCGGCGCTCACGCAACGGCAGTCGGGCGGCCGGAGGCGGCGCGTGGTGTGAGCAACGAGAACGCGCCGCGCCGGGGCGTACCTCCGCATCGGGCACAAATGTTTGGCATTTCTTTCTCCACGTTGTTTTTCTTATAAAGTTAATCTTTTTCGCTTTTAATGTATTTCCGCGATTTGCCTGCAATAAATGCGCGGACGCAGGGGCGGCATTCGGGCGATTGCGGCCAAATTGTCGCGCGCCGCGCGCGGACGATAAAACTGCGCACTCGAACATCGGTTGTGCTCGGAATTTACAAGCGTTCCGGGGATTCCGAACGACGCGCCGCGCCGCGGCGTCCGGACGACGTCGCGCGAGTGAAAGATCATTTCGCAAATGCGGCGCTGCGTCGTTCGCGGTCTACAATACGCATTCGGAATCGATATGCCGCGTGTTCTTGTTTGCCACCGAACGAGCCCCCGGTCGGCTCGTAATTTCGTTGACAATTTCCTCAGCATTTGCATCCCACGTCAGCTCGAGTTGCCGGTTTCCCATTACGCTAATTTCGCATGCGGAGCGTGCGCCGCAACTTTTTCAATCGAAACATTTTCGGAACTCCGTCGAATTGGTCCCGCTTACGCTTTTTGACATAACCATAATCGTGATCATTCGATAATAATCGCTTCGGGATAATTACGCCCGACAAATGGAATCTATAATGCTCCGGAAGGCTTAACATCGGCTAACACGCGACTGACATCAATCCACGTCGATCTCTCCCATCGCGTAGTTATAGCTGTGTGGCATTGATACTTAATACCGATTGAAATGCTGATTCGCATTCCAGCACCACAGAGGGTGCGCTGATTAACAATAAGACTAGCGTCAGTCATTTGCACTTGCGCAAATTGGCGATTTTTCATGGTCGTCGTTTGCCAAATAAACAACGGCTCATACCCCGCTTTCCGGCAAACCGAAGATTTGAATTTCAATTTAGCCACTGAAGCGAACCACGAGGAAATTAAGTTTTCACTAAAACAATAACAGCGGTCATAGTGGACCTGAATCAATCCATCTGTAAAGGATGAAAGGTCAACTTGACATTGTCGTTATATGAAATCGTCGACTCTCTTGTTGTGTTTGAATTACAGCTGAACAAAACAAAATTGAATCGGACAAAAGCGGAGCGCGCCGAAAGCTGAAAAAAATATAAAGCAATTGTTCGGAATCAAACAAAACGTCAAAAAACGCCCAATATTTACGTGAATATAACGGGAATTTCTCAAAAAAAATCCTCGAGGGAAAACGACAAATTGAAGGAAATTGATTGAGGCCGGCAACCTGTTAATCGCACCGAAAATTTGCCGGCGAATGTGTGAGGAATGCGCCGCGTTCAAAATGCAGAGAGTATCCGCTCACAAAACGAACGGCGCTCGACGCCCGCGCCTCTTAATTAAATCGAAAGCCCATTCATTTATTCCGCAGGTGCACGCCGACGCCGCCGCCGCGTCGGCCGGATCTCCTTCCCGGGCGTCCCCAGGGCGCTTTTCACGTCACCTCGCGGGAGCAGCCCGCCGCGCGAACATCCAATGTATCGATGATGCCAGGCAACACGCGCATTCATGCAAAATTGCTAACGTAATTATAATTATGGACGTCGACGTCAGTAGCATCCCGATATCTCGCTGCGCCGCGCCGCGCATTAGCATCCCGGGCGGCGGGCGCCTATTCTGCGCACGCCGGAAAAGATCGCATTAATTACGCGCCGGATTTAATTGAACGCGAAAGGGCGGGCGGATGCGGAAGTCATCAGCGCGAAGGAAAAAACTACGCCCGCGAGCGCGCATTTCGTCATTTATTCATGTCGGCGGTAATGCGTCGCTTGGATCGCGTTAATTGCGCCGCGCGGCGGCCGCGGTGTCGCGGCGAAATGCAATCGAATCGTTTCGGAGAACGATCGCGCCCTCTTATTTAATTATTCGCGCGGCGTCGTCTGCAAAACACGCCGATGTTTTCCCGGCGCAACGCTCCCGTGCATCCCGGCGCGTCCGCGCCGCGCGCCAGATTAATTCGTTTTGGGGCGAACTCGGCCGAGCGCATCCGTCAATTTCACGCGAAAAGGCATGCGCCTCGCGGGCCGCGGCGCGGCGGCGGCGGCCGCACAAAAGTGCCGGGTCGATTCGACTGCATAATTATTCCTAATTGCCGCACGCCCATGAGCGTGTTTGCCAAAGGGATGAGCGGCCGCGCTCCATCGTTAATAACATCGCTTTGCGCGCGGTAGAAATGCGTCACTCGGCGGCGTTAATTTGGTCCATCAAACTAAGTGAAGTGCATTGATATGTTCGGGTCAACTTAACGGCCGTTCGGCCGATGGAAGCCGCTAAATAGTTGTAAAAACAAATCGGTTAATGGCGTTCCGGCGGCGCGTCGAATTCGCTCGCGCGAAATTGCCCGATATTTAAACAACGCTACACGGCGTTAAATGCGAACAATTGCCGCGGAATGTTAACGAACTCGGCTACATCGCTAATAAACAAAATCTCTAATAAACCCATCTTAATCTCTCGCCGCTCCGGGCCCCGATAAAAGCACTCACGTAATACGCGGCCGGCGGAAAGCGAAAGCGGCCTCGTCCTTCGTCCCCGGCGCTCGGCGCTAATATCCTCTTTTACGCGCCGGCGGACGCCCTCCCGACATCTCTTTAACATACGCGCAATAACTGACATTTCGCCCCGAGTCCGCCGTTACTTATTGCCAGGTTACGTGGCCTTAATGCCGAAATCATAATAGTCGAGCGCGGAGCCGTGGCCGGCGGCGGCGCCGTCGGGAGCGGCCGTTTGCGAGTGCCTCGCACGTGTGCGCTCCGGCCGGGCCGGCCGGCGAGCGCGGCGGAGTCGATAAATCACGCGAGCGCTTTTAATTAAATCTATTACGACATCGGACGTGTTATTATTCGCGCGGAATCATTGCACTCCGGGCGAGCACTTAACTTAATAATCGCTTGCGGCGCGTGCCCGAACGGTCCCATGCCCTAACACCTTCAATGACCCGCCTCCGCGCCGCCGCCCGCCCACCGTTAGCATGGTTAACGCGTGATTTTTCGCACGACCTCCCGAGCAAAGTTGACTCGCGCTCCACGAGCGCCGAAGATGGAGATGCCCCGACCACAACTTCGTGCAACTGCACAGCATCCGCATCAACATCGACGCGAGTCGGATCGACACGAAAGCCCTTGATTGGCATGCTCAATATGCAATGCGCGGCTCACAATTACCGCGCCGGCGTTGGGCAATGCGCGAGCGGCGAGTGCATGCGTTGCATTCCACGTCGCGGGCCACGAGTCAAACGCGACGGCGGCGGCGGCGGCGGCGTCGTCGGCGCCGAGCGCATTCATAATGCAGACATGTGGGTCCGAGCGCGGCGGAGCTCGTCTCCCATCAAAGCTATTGTAACTCTCCGAGGAATCGGCATTCGCGCGCGCCGAAACCCGCTCACGATCGGGCCCGCATTAAGTCCAGACCGCGTCTGGTGTTGTATCGACAATTGACGGCCGGCACGCGGCACTTCATGCATAGCATTACGCGCGATCCTCGAACGTATCCCACCTGGACACTGGGTATATTAAAGAGCCATGTCGGATTACGCGCTGGCGATAAATTCCCCACAATTAATGCTCACAATTTTCGCTAAAATATTCATATACCTGAGCGCGGCTAGACGATGCGGCGGCCTCAACTTCCCGACAACGTAAACTTGTTCACAAGTAATGAAACTTATTACTTATTACCGCCGAGCACGTTTAATAACATTAGAAGCACTAAGTGATTAATGATTTCGGAGCGACGGACGGCGCGCGAGTGGCGCCAGACGTCAGAGCTTTGAGCATTATTCGATTGAAACTAATCATCTGGCAAACTAATTACATTAGTCAATCCGGCCGAAGCAACGGCACGCGGGCGCAAATTCATTTTTGCCGCCCGCCCACGAACGCGTTTTCGCACGGGACACAACGACTAATAAAATGCGTGCCAATGCCGGCCGATGATTGATCGACGCGTCGTCGCTATTTTAAAATTCCCTTCCATTAAGTCGTCAATGTCCGCCCGACTTCGTTGGCGTTTTCCCACAGCGACCGAGTCCGAGACATGCTAATAGACGCGGAGCCGCCGCGACACGGCTCGCCGCCTTTCTTTTATTCGCGTTACTTTCGACGGCGCCGAATGAAGACGCTGCTTGACGCCGCGCCGCCGCAGCCGCGCGGTCGGCGGCGACGCGCACCGACGTGACGTGCCCGCGGGGGCCGCCGCGGGCTCGAGCATTGTGCATTACGCTATCGCACGCAATCGGACGGACGATCGCCGCGCTAAGTATGCATAAGTATGCTAAATAACTGAAAGCTCGTGCGCGCCGCGAGCGAACGCGAAAGCGATTTGCCGGACGAAGCGTGCGCGGCCGGCGCAAAAAAAAATAATCGCCGATAGAGGAATCGCGCAAATAGGCGCGCGGGGAGGGAGGCGCGCGCCGCAACGGCGCAAAAAGTGACAAACGAGCGGCGGCTCGAACGCTGAAAAATGCCGACGCATTCGGACCGGAACGAGAAGGCGGCGTGCAGCTGAACGTGGAGAAATAAAAATAACTACGAACTGAAACTAGGTAACGTCGACGGCAAGGAGCTCGGCGCGTGGGGCTTCGCGAGGGCGGCGCAAGGCGGCGACGCAGTGGAAAAGCAAATGAAGCCGAAAGAAGGCGCCGTAATGAACAAATATTTGAACACGTAACTAATAACCGAGAGTGGATACCGTCAGTCGCAAGAGACTCTCGGGTCCGGGATAAAATCGCGCTTTAAAGTCGCAAATAAAAATGATCGCGGCGCTAAATACGTTCCGCGTTTTATAAATTCCGATGATTAATGAGGGCCGCGATCGTTCGGGCGGCGCGCGCAAATTCGCGAAATAAAACGGCGATTTTTTTCCGGCCTCGTGCGTCACGGTATTAATTATTCAATTGTCGTCGCGCGTTCTTCCTCCTCGACGCCGTCGCGTCGCGGACCTGTCCGGCTCCTTTCGCCGCGCGCTTCCCTCGCTTTTCCGTCTGCGCGGAAAACTCCGACGAGCGCTCGTTTATCAGCGCGCCTCTCCGGCCGATGCGACGCATAATTTGTAATGTAACAAAACGCATCCACGAGGCAAATAAGCGTCGGCGTCGCGGCGCTCGTTCTCACGTTGTTTTCATTTACTTTCGCGCGCGATAAGTCGGCGAAATGCCCTTTTTATGCTAATCACCACCGGCGCGTTTTTAATTATGTTTTTTTTTTTGCGTGCGTCCGACACACTTTCGCCTTCGACCGGGGGGCCGGAGAGCGGGCCGGCGGCGAGCGAAGGTGAAAGCGCGGCCGCGGCGGGGCGGGCGGGGGGCAGTGCGGACGTCGCGATCGCTTTTGTTTGCGCGCGCGCATTTTCGCGCATTATTTGTCCGTTTTGTTTCGGTAACGACGCCCGCGCGACGCGCGCTCACAAAGGCCCCGCGTGCCGAGAGCGCGATAATACCGGAAAAATGTATAAAATACCACAAGAGCGACGCGCGCCGCGCGGCGCGGGCGGGCAAATAATGCGCGCCCGCCGAAAAAGGTGCGGGGCGTCGGAGGGCGCCGGTGATTTGCTACGCGGAGCGGGCGCACGGACGCAACGCGGCAGGCGTTGTCCGAGCAATTTATCTCTCACCGCTTTTCTTTGACGCCGCACCTCGACACTCCAGCCTCCTTGAGCAAGCCGTTATGAGCTGTATCAAGGTCAGCCGTCCTGCGAACAATGCGGGACTGGAGCGCATCGTACTGAATGCCGAAAGGGTTTCT
>JARRAA010021637.1:0-13268 GCA_030557295.1 Ecitodaemon sp. MM-2014 | reverse complement strand
TTCAGATTCAGGTAGTATTTTCTGGGACCCGAAAATAAGTTGACATCTCAGGCTTGGCTAGGCTAGGCTAAACTACCCCAAAGTGTGCAGCGCCTTAAACGAAAGGCGCGGTGTCTTTTTCTATTGCTCTAGGGATGCACAGCGAAGGTGAGACGCAGGAAAAAAAAAGTTAAACTATTGTAGCCTAAGCGCCGGGGTATTTTTGGATAATATGATCGCATACTTGCCTTCCTCTTCCTCACTCTGGCATGACGTTATTGTTAGCAGTTGGCATACGCTGCGGTCGCACTGGAAGCGGAAAAATATTCCGAGATAAACGGATAACTCACTCACGGGGTAGTGATAGGACGCCGCGGACCGTGATACCGCCACCAGTCGGCTCATCTTATTTTATGCCGTGCGACACGGCGACCCTGGGCTCCTCGCGCGCCCACTCGCCAACTTTTTATTCACGCTCCGCTCGCGCCCGTTTGTCCTGCGCGAGCTGGTAGTTGGATGTGGGTCGACATTTTAAAAATTGATGCTCGGCGGGCACCGCCGGGTGGCAAATTTATAATACAGAACGAAACGCGGCGGTCGCGCCAAAGAAAAAGACGAATTGATGAAGCAAAGCCAGAATTGGGAAGGCGGTCGTTCCGGTGTCTCGGAACTCCGACGCTGCATAGCATGCATGCGCGAATCTTCATTTTGCGCGCTCGAGGTGGGAATGAAAGCCGAATTGGCGCGCGACGAGAAGGAAACGAGGAAACGAGCCTGGAACGCCGACCTCAAAACGTAAAGGATTTCATTTGCCTCTCGGCCATAATACATATAGATAAAACATAAATAGAAGGTAAAGGTAGCGAAACGGTTCCGGTAGCAGACGTTCTGGTCTCGGAGAAGTGGCGCGCTTGCTCCAGTCGCAGGTTTCTCGTCGGGGCGGCGGAGTCGATGTTACGTAACGACCTTCTGCGATATCGCGTATCGCCGTCGGCGCTTTGCTTTGTGCACGTTCGCGAGCTCTCCGTGGCTCATCTCGAGGTGGAACAATAAATGATAAATAAATATTTTTATGTCCCGCTTTGCATCATCCACGACGAGCGCCAGCAAAAGAACGTTCGCCGAAATAACTTCCAGTCATTTTGTAATGTGAAAAACAATCAAAGTTTAATCAGATTTGAAAATGATAAACGAACGTTGGAAAAGTGTGTAAGACCTTGACAACAGAAACTTCCACATTCGTATGCTCTGCAAGGTCGCCATTTTAGTTGTTACAATACATATATTACCTAACTTTTGCAAGCAACATGCAGAAATTCAATTGTGGCAACATTTGTGATGCAAACACGTCGGCTGCAGGTGTTGTGAACATGTTGCACGTTTCGCAAAAATAGCATTCTCTGATTGCCTCAAATCTGCTGTTGTCATAACAATCACAAAAATCAATTACGTGCATTATGCACTCGTATGTGGTCCGGCCAACGGCCAGCGTTTCGCTACAGGGAACGCAAGCGCGCTCGGGCATTTCCTGTGCGGCCTCAAAGCTCAGAGGACGTCCGCAATGTCTAGAAAATGAGAAAATTAAAATTGTTTATGTCACTTTACGGGCTCAACCGGCGTTCGCTTTCGCGTTTTGTTTTCCCGTAATAAATCATTCCGCGCCCGCATAGACTCGTAGTCGCAAAGGCAGAAAGGGAAGAAAAAAACAAGCGCCCCGAACAATGCAAAAAACGTCCGCACAAAAAAACAGCTACGAGAGCGAAGCCTGCAAACGTCTTAGTTTATTAAAGTTATTTTACGGCGGCAGCGAAGGCGCACAATTCGATGTACAATTTTAATGAATTTAAATATTTTCTTTGCGAGATTAAACTTTTTACGTCCCCAGACGACGCAATTTTTTTTTGTTTGTTTGAAAAACGTCGCCGGCGAACGAGAAAATGGCAACGGGCGAACGCGCGTGCACGGCGCGCCATCCAACGGGATGCACACAATTATTAGTTTACTCGAGTAATTGATTTATGAGCTTGTCGTATTTATCTGCAGAGAAGTGCGCGATCGCTGCGCAAACAAGCGCGGCAGTCAAAGGGCTCGCTTTACGCGAGAATGTAATTATTTGTTGCGTTCTATTGGTATGCGCCGCATGTGTTATGATACATCCCAGTGCGAGCCATTCAATATTCCGTTCGAATTGCGTACAATAACAAATGCGACTACATGCTAGGCGCCGCGCGTGCACGACGACCGGAAAATCGTGGCGGACGCGCCGGGCTCTCAGCGCGAATTGAATTTTTTTATTCATACATTTCCACTTCGGGCCCCGCCGGCATTGTAGTCCTTGGCGAGCGGTGGCGCGTTCGCAACATTGGACGTGTGCGTTCGCTCGGATCAAAAGCACCGTAAATTCTTTTGACACATCCTTTTTTTCATTCATACCGCTTTCCCTTTATGTTTTCATTCTTCAATTCTTGCTTTCCTTACGAACGTGCGAAGACGCTACGTGTGTTTCGGTTGTTCTTTTATTATTCGATATTACTATTCTTCGCGCCAAGTACGTACGCCTTTTCGCCTATTCTGCCGTGTGTCATATGATATTTGTCGTTGCCGTGTGCCAAAAGAGTGCAACGTATTTCGCCAAAATGAAAACGTTAACAAATTTAAATTTTTGTTGTCAACGCCGGGAAGGAATTTCTGTGACATTTAACAATTTTTGTAAATATCTGTAAGAAAAAGGAATCCGGTCGCCAGATTTGGGGGTGCGTGCGGTTGGGACCTGATACCGCGAGCACGAAAAAGGGTCATTTATCGGCGAAATTTATTCGCGATATAACATTTTCCAAATTGGGCACGCGCATTCCGTGCGGTGTGTTTACTCCCGAAAGTATTCGAAAATTGGCGCAATTTAAAAACGCCCACGACGCCCCGGCAGATAGGAGACGTCCCGGCCGAAACACAAAACGACACTTAAAAAAACCATTTCGCCAAGGTGATAAAAGTGAATTATTGTTTCGCCCGTTGCGTAACTTCCCTCCTGCCATTTCTATATATTGTCTATGGCGCAACTATATCTTACACAAAGTGTCGCGCTCGGTGCATTCCTTGAACGACATTGTTAATTTATTATGGTCGCTGCAGGATTTATTAAGAAATAAAAATGTTGTAGCCGTCCTTGACTCGGCTTTTACGATATACCTGACCTTAATGCATGACCTAATAAATGAATTTTGTTGTTGCGCTGCGCGGAACAGAATAAAACCTTCGTCATAAACAGATTTGCATAAAATTCTGCTCATTTTACTTTAGGGACTTTTCGTGTCACTCGAGAGGAAGGTGAGGAAATTAAATAAAAAATACTGAGGTGAGATGTGACCTGAATTTCAGAGAAACTATGTGCCTAATTCTAAAGCAGGAACACTTTCTAAGCCCGCGCACATTCGACGGAAATAAATGACTCGCCTTTATGTTGTTTTTTATGCCTCATATGCCTACGATCTCCCAGCCTAATTCTATTTTCCCGGCGCGTCGTTTTAGTTGAAATAAATAAATTCATAACGCGCCAAGAGAAAATAAAATAAATTGTCACGAAGACAAATATTGCTTGTTTTTTATTTTCGTGTTTTTCATTTTTGTCCAGCATTCGTGCATAAAATCTTCGCACGCTCCCTGCGCTTGTAGCAGTGGATTTGGTAGAACGAGTATACGCCTACATGATTACAGTTAAAATTTTATTGAAATATTCTCGCGTATCTCGAAATGTTCCCTTTGATTTACATGTGCATTCTCCAAGTACGTGACTTTAATGCAATCCGGAAAGGGTCGTCGCGAAAAATGCGCATGCGAATGTAATTTGCGCACGGCATTAAACATAAACCGAGACGAAAGCATTCGCGAACAAAATAAGAATGCGACGGAATTTTTAGTGTTCGTAACTTTGCGATTGTTGTGCGGCGCTGTTTATTGCTCTATTTATATGCAGAGAATCCGTAAATGCGTAAACCAGAATTTATTTTGATCGTCGAAATCGTAAACGTTAATTCGCGACGGTGTTGTAACTACGATCGGGTATCACGCGTTCGATTCGCCAATGTGATCGTAGGTCGTGTAAAATAATCAAACGCGCTATTATGATAAGAGGATTAAAGCACAACGTTCGCATGCAAATGCGCTGAACTGCGTCGCCGGAATAATTAAATGTAGCTAATTCTATTATTCATTGGGTATCTGCATCTGCAATTAAACCTTAGATTAACGCATTGAGACCGAAGCGCATTTGTTGACTGTTGGGTGCGCGCCGCATTGTTTCTAACATGAGAGCTAATAGTGCTGGCATTATCATAATACAAGCGTTCAGGCCTCCGAGGCCGTCGGCGGCGGCGCTTTGAGTCCTTGCGTGCGAATCGCTATTTAGGAGTTGGCGAGAGTTCATGCTGCAACTATTGACCTTTCGGCCCCCGTAGGCGCAGAGCATTGAACGAGTACTGGGCATAATCCTGTTTGCTTTCCATCTTATCGATACTCTTAACTGAGCTCTGGCAATAACTATAAATTGCTCGTGTGTGATGGATACTGCTTTGAGCAAGCGGGCAACGACTGCGTACCACGGTATATGAACGCGGCGCGCATAATGGATGCGGCACTAAAAAATACATTTCTGTCCTGTTGGAATATACATAAATATCGATTAGATCGAACGTCGGCTATAATAAAAATTTGTCGCCTGCGCACGTTATATTGTGTTGGGCCATTGGCTGGTGACGGTGCCGGGCAAGCAGACACAGACGACAATGTCGGGACGAAACGAGTGTACACCGAACGAGTAAAATTTAACACGCATGCTAAACCGGGATACGCCCATAGGGTTCACTACCTGAATCCTAGATAATCAAAGCAATATGCCGTGCAATTTGCTTTGAAAAGTGGCTGTTGTAAAAATATTAATTTAGATTTAGTTTTATGTACATTTTACACAAAAATATCTAACTGATAGCTTAAAATCATTTAAAATTCATTTACACAAAAACGGTCATGATTAAAAAATGATACAAAAAAATATATTGAAAGATTAACATCATGGTTTCGTTTTACGTTAAAAATATCAAATTCATGGATTTGTTTGCGATTTAGGAGACTCCGAGAAAAAATGTGGCAACTATACTCATTTTACCTTATGTTTTGGAACGTATATATATTGTAACACTCTTTCCATTTTCTTATACGTCAACTGTCATAGCAAAAACCAATCAATACCCGTGCTCCTGACGCGTGAGCCATTTATTGGCGATGTCCACACTCTTAGATTTTTCTTTCTGCCGTGACACTTGTAATTTCCTGTTTTGAATGCTTTTGAATGCGCCGACAAGGATAAAAACAATAGGACGCCCATGCCGACGGCAGTAAATAAATAGTAATGCTAGCGTGCCATAGCCGAGCTCGGCGACACGTCAGAAGCACAAACGACACACGTTCGGATGGACGATTACATTTCGCGCGGTAATGGAGGTTGTAGAGAGACGGCAAAACTGCGCGATGCACTTGGTGGATGCACGGTCGGTTGAAGAAGAACGACTGCACGTCGTTCGCGTCGTGACATCACGAACTCGGGTGCGAAACAACCAAACGCAGCAATACTAATACACGTTTTCATTTTCCAGCACAATGCAAGTTTGAGGGCAGCCGGTGCCTCGCAGGACTGTTATGACCGCTGTCGCACTGTTCGTTTTTCTTTCGTTTGCGTTGGCAATGGTAAAACGTCATTTTGATATATGTGAAATATGTTTACGCCACAATAACACAAGAAATGGTCAGGATATTGGTTAAATTTGATCCAAATAAAGACAAAAGCTTGTATATTAAGCTTACGTTGATCAGCAGGTTCAAATGCATGAAAAATTGATGACTCCTCATATTTGTATCCTTTTGTCCGAAATTCCGTTCGCGAAGATTTTAAGTTATGGCATGTTATCTGGATTCAAAGGGCTTTTATCGCGCCCCCGCTCCTTGACTCTAACAACAATTGATTATTAAAGTCGCTTTATTGAATTTGTTACGATATATCGTTCCGCGCTTACACTCGCGAGAGGGAAGCGCGCATCCTAACCCCGACGATCGGGGGCCGAAAGGTTCGATACTTATTGAATTTGCTCCTAATAGCGCCAGCCAGATAGGTGCGTAAAGCGGCGCCCCGAAAAGCACATAAATCTCATAAAAATGTTTTGATCCCGACATGAAAATCTCCTTTTGATGGTTCGCGACGTGCGCGCAACTTACGCGGTGCCGAAACAAGGGCGTTCGCGTGTTCTCGAAGGCAGGGCGAAGAGGAAATAAAAAATCCGATCAAAGTGGAACACGTCGGCCGCCATTCATAATTCAACGCGCCTTTTTTCGCGCTGAATCTCGCATTTTCACGCCGTGCACTGCTATTCGATTGTGTTGCCTTTTGAATATTAACCGGTCCACATGACGGCGCATCGCGGAGCAGCGAAATTAATATCGAGCGTCGACACCATAAGGCGCTCGCATCCGAAATCAATCAGGACCGCGCGGATACGGCCAAGAATTGGATCGCGGTCCAATCTAAGTCCCATAATTAATGCGCGAGTTGCTGTGGCAGCTCCAAGCGGTTCGAATAGAAATAAATTGCGATATCGCCCGTTGTTGATATTATTATATTGTAATGCGCGCTGGGAGAGCTAGCCACTTAGCCGGCGGCGAGGGGCCGGGAGCGGATAGCGGAACGGCTAAATGAATTGGTGCGCCAATTTGAATACGCGATGAGGACCCGGTGGCGGTGGTCGGTCCCGGCGTCCGGACCCCTTAATCGTCGAATTGTTCTCCTCCGTGCGCGCCGCAATGTGGGGATGAGTTTAGCGCGCGCATTTAGGAGGATATTGGAACGAATAATAATTCCGATCACGTTTCTTGTATTACAGAGCCAGATACTGAAATCGTCGGCGGTCCGGAGCTTTTCATCGATCGTGGAAGCACCATCAACCTCACCTGCGTGGTACGGCACAGTCCGGAACCGCCGGCTTACATCTACTGGAACCACAACGATGCGGTAAGTGTTTATGATCGAACACACTTTTGCAGCGTCCGCGCCGAACTTTTCATAATTAAATTCCGCCCCTGGAAATTGCGCTTGCCGCCCGATCCCCCAGAGCGCCGTGGGAAAAAAATTAACGCGGTGTTTAAAGTTTTAAAAAATCTTTGTTATATTCACCGGCAGTGCTTAATAGCAGGAAGGATCAGGTCTATAATAATTACGCGCTTAAACGTTAGCAGTAATTACTTTTTTGTGGGCAAGTACTTAAAAATTTGAAAATCGACAGATATGCTGATATTTTATATTCGGCATACAAACAAAATGAATTCTCGGAGCTGCTTTTGGGTTCCGAAATCTCAAGCAATATAAATGGGCCGCACTGTCCTCTTGTACTTAACAGCCTTAGAAAATGTCATTGAATTTTCCGTTATGATCACTGAGATTGTACAAATTGTATTGGGCTATTGGGCATTCGCTTCCGTTGTGGTCTCTGAAGGCTTTAGTCCTTATACCAAGATTTAACATACAACCTGGTTTCGAAAATAGAATAGAACGATATCAATTTACGACTTTCAAGAAGCACCGGCTTAGTTGTAAATGACAAATGCTTGGCGATGACTTTCACACTCGATTCGAAGTAATTGTTGCCAATTTCAGTAGCAACCTGTAGAACATGCCCGATATCCAACAGTTTCCACCCGCGCACTCGAAACACCAATCGCCAGCATGTGCGCAGGGCAGAAATATTACTTGGCCGCGATCGGCGTGCATGGGGTATACACGTACTCGAAATCTATTGTAACTTAAATTCAGTGGATTAATATCGTCCACGCTGCGCGAGTCGATGTTTCATGTTTCGTTGCTCTTGGGCTGGTGCCCGGCATGGACGAGCAAGCGTGTTGCGCTCACTTACACCGATGAGCATCTGCAGAAAATAGGAGAAACGCGATGAACTTGCCGACGTATCAGCCCCGGCCGTTAGAAACTGAACAATGCGAAGGCGAACTGAACCGATCCCCTCCGCACTCTTGGTACGCGCATTACGGCCGGACGAGTTCGAGGAGTGCGAGCGAATTTTGTATTATATTATCTAGGATCGGGCTTTCGGGTGGCCGGCAGGGTTTAGCAGCGTTTGCGAGGTATGTTTATACGCCGAATTTATCCTGCATAAGTACGCCCGATCTAAAACATCATACGCCTAAGGTTAAATCTCCACTCTCCATCCGTGGAACCCTCGCAGGTCTCCGCAATGTGGTGTTTCAAAGCAAAACTCGTGTCGAACAACAGACACGGAGTAATTTCGAATTTTAACCGACCCGAAAAGGCAGTAAAAACCCTCGCAGCGACTCGAGATTTTGTAACCGATCGGTTGTAATGCTTTGTAATGGCTCGTCGGAGAGCAAACCGGCTCAATGGTACGTCAGAAGATTAAGTGTCAATCCTGAGCATGCTAATAAACCGATTGCAGCGAGTTCATCAACGCGACGTATCGGATAACGTTGCAGTTCGAGGAGGCTGGGGAACCGACGCCGGCGCGGCGTACGCACCAGGAATTTGTGGCAAATTCATACCGTACTTAGCGGAGTAATTAATAAACCACTAACCCTTGCCCGTCAACTCTTTGCATTGTTCGACCCGCCCTGCCGTGTGCTTCCTGCGAATTCGCGGCGCACATTATTCGCCGGCATCGAAACGGATAGACGGGCAAAAATGTCTTTGATATTAAATTTACTTTGTGCGCCGAGCTCGCCATTTCGCATGACCGCTTGTCTGCCAGCGGCGCGTGCTCGAACCGCTCCGTATTTATTTCGCGAACGATAAACCGAAAATCATTCGGCACAAATGTCCCGAACGGCTGGCGGGCGGTGCGGGGGGCTGCTGTCGACGCGTCCTCCCGCAGAACGTGAATATAATGCGCGCGCGATGCGGATGAGCGCAAACCGCCGCCCGCCTCGAATGAGCAAACGAATGAGCGTGGGCGAGGTGCGTAAATTCCGGCGATGCCATTCCGGAGGACGAGCCACGCTTGCGGCGCCGCTAATGGCTTATTAAAACAAAAACTCATATTCTCATTAATTAAGCAAAGTTTGATAAAGTAGTTAAATTCGCTTATTAATTACGGCTTACGACTTTAAATATCTCGCCCGGCCGATGAACGCGCGCGCCGAATGCGCCGTCTGCAGCGCAACTGAACTTCACTTTTTATTTTCGATGCGCTGAATTGATGGCGATTATCGATCCTGGAGTGCGCGCAAATCTGCTATTAATTGCCTCATTTGTTTGTCTTAGGCGCTCGTGCTTTCCATAACTGCACAACTTTACATCGGCTTAGATTGAATTATAATCTTATCTAATCATCCCACCCAGATCCCGGCCGCTCGATTGATCAAAATATTAATCACGAAACAAGAACTTTCGTTCGGCCCACTTTCGTTGTAATTTATTGTGTATATCCGCATTGGATTCTCGTCCCGCGAAACTCTAATTACTTTTATACTATTTGTTTAGTTTGCGACGCGAAAACCCGCTCCCTCTAAGCAAGCGGGATAAACATGTTGGAAACAGATTTTTCTTTTCCAACACACTCCCGAAACTAATTAATCAAGTTAATTCCTCGACCGCGTCGGGATACTTTGAATGCATCCAGCGAACGACAGGCTTCCAGCTGTAGGCAATTTCCTCGCCCGGTGATAAGAAGTACTTAGCAAGTGCGAAGGCGCCGGGCACAAGCGCGGCAGGTATTATAAAAGTCCTAATCTCAAGTCGATGTTGTTTCCGTTTTCGGCATAACAGCGAAAACAGTGTGCCGTCCGAAACTCTGAATGAAAAACTTTTTAAAACGAACACGTCCTACGATGTTATAATAACTTCGATAAAAGCATCAAAGTTTATGAACGTCGCGCTTCTCGTCGCTTAGAGTTCTTGCTTGTGTTTAGGAGAACGCTTTAAAATGCAATTTTTTAATATACAGGAACTTAATATAACTTCATAAAATACACAATCGCCTCCGGCCGCAAGTTTTGTGCGGTTCGAACATTAAAGAAATAAATTGCTAGGTTCTACTTGAACGTTTGCTTTGCGTAAGTCGGTATAGTTTTCATCAATTTAGAACGACCCTGTTTGTACGAGCTTCCGGTTTTAGTAGCCAACATTCCGCCATTTTACTTTTAGGTTTTAGTGGCGTGAGCGCCAACCTTCACCGAAACTTTTAAGCGAAGCTGGGTACCGCTTTTAATCATTTATCTTTCCACGTACTCGGCAGCTCCGGTGTAGCAAAAATAAATATTTAGCGCATTTGTCTAAAAGTATATACCTATTTAGCACATAGGTAGCTGCAATCAAGCACGAACTGATGTTTTCTTTGCGAGAAAACGAACGCGCTGAGGAGGAACCAATTGCATTGTCAGCAGTTTAAAGGACTTGCAATTAGATAACGAAAGCAACCGGATCGTTCACAAAAGAACTTTCGGGTTCAGTTGGCCATAAAGAAGGAACGATTTTGGGCATTCCGTGCATCTGAAAACACAGTCCCCTCTGGATAGTTCGTCCGCCAGTCGGTGCCAAAATTCCTAGAGCAGACGGATTGATTTTAAATAATTCATTTTGAAGGACACGTTACTCGGATATTCAGCTGGATAGCCGAGATTTCGCCTTCCTCGTCGGCTCTCCTTTGCGCGCAGATTTTGCTTTACGTCCGTTCATACTTCCCGGAATCAACTTTTAGGTTTTGCACGTACTGATTCGTTTTCGTTTAGGTTTGCTTTTTGGAAATTCAAACAGCGACTATCGAATCTTGGTCGCAGTCACCGCGAACTCAGCCGCCGCCGTCGACGTCGTCCTTTTCCTGGACAAACAAATTCAATGTAAATATTTGAATTTTTCCGATGCGAAGGAGTAACCAACCGTGCTCCACCATGCTCCGATGGGCAATTGGATGTTCGAAAAACTCAATTAAAATATTCGACGCGCCGGACAAAAATACAGCGCGTATACGGAAGGAAAACAAATTTTGTATATTTTAAAATCGCTGCCAAGAAAATCGTGCATGACCCCGTTTGCCGTTTACGCCCGACAAGGCGTAAAAAGATTCGATTTGCGTGAGCACATAGAATCGGTTAATAAATAATCCTTTTCGAGTCGAAAGTCGCCACCGTGCGCTCCCCGGACGCCCATTTCAATACAAGAAGGGGGAGTTCGGCGTGCGCTAAATTAAATCCTTAAATGCAGTGCGAACGAAAATAGCCAAATCAATTTATCTTCCCGAGGTACACGCATCAAGCACATTTATCACAATTATGAAGTTCACTCACATATCTACATTATCCGACAGCCATGAGCTATTAAATGAACTTTTGCGAAACTCATCACCATAAAAAACGGATCCGTTAGATATATGCACCGACTTTGTAATGAAATTCAAACGCAAATGAAATGAGAGTTAAAGGTAAGACTACAGGCACGTGCATTTGATAAAAAATACATAAAACAGGTATATTGGAGAGGAATTTCAAGCTTGCCATCCTATAGAGTTTTTTGCGTCGATAAAACATTATTTATGTCCTCGGATCTCCCTTCATCGGCTCATTGCAAAGAACTGGCGCTGGCAACCTTATTAGCAGCAACGCGAACGCTCGCACCGGCCAGTGGCGCAGGGGGCGGCCATAAAACCATTGAGCAATGCTAAACTGGTACTTACTCAAAACCAACCAAGAATAAAAACCATAAAGCGGGCGACAAACAAGAAAGAAGGCCACCTGACAAAAGGAAAAAAGACTGTTTGTTTGCGCGACGTAATTTATGACGCATAAAGGGCATTGAATATGATGCACATTTATAACGCGTTTATTCCGCGTATAAGGTCAGGTCACACGTTCTGCTATAATATAACGAGCCTATCGCTTCAAGCTGATTACATTTGTATGTGCTCGGCGTAATTAGTCGGAGTATATAATGCAATTGAGTTGTTTGCCAACGATAGGTGAGAATGGGCCAGCGCTTGGAAGCTTCGTTAATTTCAGTCCGTTTCGGGGATAGTGACCAAGAAAATTTATGCATCGCCAGCTAATTGACGTTAGGGGTTTATTCGAACTTTTCAATCAATACCCGGGTCCGTTAGCCACTGCTCGAAACTATCCAGGCGCGCATAGTAACGAGCTTGTTAATTATGTGATTGCAGATAATAAGCTATTCTAGCGCCCGGGGTGGCGTCAGCGTTGCGACCGAGAGGGGTGAGACCAGCCGCAGTGTGCTGCTTATACAGAAAGCACGGCCGACCGACTCCGGCAATTATCAATGTAATCCATCTAATGCTCGTCCTGCCAACGTCACGGTGCACGTATTAAATGGTAAGTAATTTACTTTTCTGGCCATCCCTTAAACTAAATCCTCTGGCGGAACAATCCACTCGCAAGTGTTCGTTTGTTTGCCTCACTTTCTGCCGTAAAACGATTAGCGCTGGTTGCTGTACAAATGCCTATCGCATTGCGAGATAATGCGGGAAATTGTAATTTGATTTCGCTCGATATTTTAAGTTAAATATTTAGCCCGAATACCGCGAATCGATTCGAAATCATAAATCAGGATAATGTCAGATATTAATTTCAGCAGGTGTATCATCAGGCATTAAGCAATTGTATAACGTGTATAATTTGCATATAGTATTAATTAGAAAATCGTCGAACTGAACCGATCGATAAATCCGACGGTAATACGTGTCTCTTTGTTCTCCATGTCATTCCATAGGATGTGCACTACTGACCATTATTTACACGACATTGACTCGGACCAATTGGCATGGCGCTAATATAATTTCGGTAATGAATGACGACTCGAGAGATGATATGGGTGATTAATTTGGGTTAAGGATTGTAAGGGGTAGCGCCCGTAAACAATTAGGGAAAATTTACTTTTTTATACCCAGCACCCCGTCCATCCCATTTATTCAGCTCTCCAATTATTTTTCACATTTGATGAAAAGTCTTTTGCATGAATCCAGGTTCATGAAAAATTGCTAATATTCCAAGTGACGCTGCCAACGCATCAGCAAATGTTATCACTGAAAACGCTTTTAAATGTAAAAAGAAACAAATGCGCCAGGCAATGTCATTAAAGCCATATTTTAATTTAAAACACCTTTAACTTAAAACAAATATAAACCATGTAAATATTTACTTGCTCGCGAAGACCAAACATTTGCATCGTTATGTGTAGGCGTTAATTAAAAGTTGCACATGTCCAAATAGCGACAACC
>JARRAA010021631.1:0-10872 GCA_030557295.1 Ecitodaemon sp. MM-2014 | reverse complement strand
CGCGCATAATAATGCGCGATCTTCAGATTCAGGTAGTATTTTCTGGGACCCGAAAATAAGTTGACATCTCAGGCTTGGCTAGGCTAGGCTAAACTACCCCAAAGTGTGCAGCGCCTAAGATAAATAAATAAATCGACTACTCTCCACTGCATAAACTGGCAGCACTTTACAGCCCTCGGAACCCTTCGAATATTAATTCCTCATCCAACCACTCCCTATACAGGGCAGCACCGTGCAGAGGGCCCTTCGCCCTAGCGTTTAGTTCCCCTCTTTAACGTCGCACGCTAATTTGGGCGCCACTTACCGGGCCAAACGCAGCAAATCGATACGTCGAACAAATTTGACCGCGAAATTCAAACGTTGTTCACTTTGAACTTGAAAACTGCGCGGAATCGACGCGGACCGGTTGGAAAACCGCTTGAACTCGCTTAAACTTTAAACTTTCGAACGCATTTTATATTCACGGCGCGTGAATACGCTCGAAACTGTCGAAGTTATCCACTTTAAACATCTTTGTTTACGATAGACGCGCGCGTCTCGAGTGTCCCGAGCTGATTCAACAATTAGGAAATATTAAAGCGTCCGTGATTCTGTTGCTAGTAGAGGAGTTGTCGCATGTTCAAACAAGTTTTATGCAAATCATCTAAGAAACGCGCTGGAAATAACCACTAGACCGCCAGATTTGCAAACGTACATTTTTTTGTACTTTTCCTCAAGTGTTTTTGTGGATTGTTGTGATTCAGGGGTGCTTTTTAATTGGCATTTTATGTATTCGCAGAAATGCACATAAAATACACGTCTGGACTCGGTTGGACATAACACGGATGGACTTACGTTGTTCTTTCTTTGGTCGTTGTTCTTTTTGAAGATCGTGAAGCATGACAAGATGAATAATATTTACGTGAAAATAATAAGATTCAACAACAACAAGTTTTCGGTCTTTGTGTGCCGTGCTAAACAATTCGGCAACATTCGGACAAAGTTTTAGGTCATTCTTAGAAAGGAATTAAATATTATCCACAAAATCATCCATAAAATATTGTACAGTTAGTTTTTCTAAAAATTTGGCACAAAACTCAATGCATAATTGAATTTTGATTAAAATCAATCTGTAAATATATTATGCGACTTAATTCCACGCAATTACCTTTCGAGTTGAGTAGCATTTAGTAGTTTTAAGTCTTGTTTTTACAAGCAATTGTTGACAACCGCAACCGCATAATTAACTTTGCCCTTTAAACAATTATCACACGATTGATAGAAATTAGCGTTATACAGTGCATGCCGCTTATAGGGAACACGTTGGGCCAGCGGAATTTATTCACCATAAATCACTATATATTTTCTTTGTGACCTTGAAAGTATTTGCTGCATCCGTTCCTTCGACACCCAAACGAGACCAATGATCCGGTAAATACAGTAAATTTAGAACAATACGCGATGCGCAAACAACTTTTAACATCAATCCATTTAGGGAAACATAATAACCGTGAATTTTCACACAAATTGTTCAAATTATGACAATTTTACAAAATTATGAGTGCATGGGAACGTGCTCAATTAATTGACACCTTATAATTTAATTTATAAAGATTGGAGCTATTTGTCAACGCGAAATTAATATTATGAGCAAACAGCTTTTCAATAAATATAATCCTGCGATGCGCAGTGACCCTCAGACATGTAATTGCCCAAGTTGCTCAAACATATAATCGTCTTAAGGCGGGAATTCCTGAATTTCACTCTCGACCAGTTCGCGATTTTTTTTTTCTTCTTACTCGTCTCGTTCTTGTGGGAGAACCAAGAACGTCCTCGCATTCTCGATCTGTGATACCGATGATACCTGTGTCTGGGCCAGTTTCCAGCCCCGCAGGAGATTATAAAAAAAGCGCCGGCAGCGTCGGCCAGCGTCCAGTGCAGGCTGCAAGTCGCTCGCTCGAAGTTCCGCAGCAGGTAGCGCAGGTTACCTGCAGGTGAATCGCTCGAACCGTCCGGCAGTCGAGCCGAATCCGCGAGCAGTAGCGCGCGCGCCGTCGAACGTTTCGCTTCAAAGTATACGCAGGATCTATACTCGAGCGCGAAGCGTCCTTTCCGGCGTTCCGAAAAATTTTCAAGTTCCAACGGGTCGACGGCCCGAGTGAATTTTGTAGATTTCCGCTTGCCGTTCGAAGCCGACGATAATGAGCGGCGCGAGGTCGGAACGAAGATGGCGCTTCAACGAGCCGCCGGAAAAGTGCTACTACGAGGAGCTGCGTCGCGCGCTGCCCGCGCCCCCCGCGGAGGGTAGCGACATCGTCGACTACTTCAAGGGCAAGACCGTCTTCCTGACGGGCGCGACTGGCTTCCTCGGGAAGATCGCCATCGAAAAGCTGCTCAGGTGCTGTCCGGACATCGAGGGCATCTTCATCTTGTGTCGCGAGAAGAAGGGCAAGAACATGCACGATCGCACCGAGGAAATATTCAATGACGTCGTGAGTAACCCCGCGACGATTTACATCCGCCATCTTTTTCATTATCTTGGAAATTTGCAAATTTGCGTTTCAACCGTTTCAACACCCCGTAACTCATTCCTAACCATCTTAACCATAAAGATTTATATACTGGGTTATTCACCATTTAATTGGCTATCCTCACATGCATAGTTAATAGAATGACATTAAAATTACTACAACTATAAACAATTTTCTAACGGAAACCATTACCACAAACAAATTGATTTGTTATCTGGTTTTGATGAATTTCAACACCCTGTAACATCTGGTAATGCACCACAACAACAAATGTTAACCTGCAGATCGATTGATAAGTTAATTAGCTTTAATTTAATAGTAAAAATATCCAAATTGCGTTGAAATTACAGAAATTATAAACAAATTACCAATATGACGCACTTCTAGCTGATTACATTTCACTTTACACCCTCTATCATTTAGCACAGTACGCTAACAACAAATATTAATTAACAAAATTATTGATAATTTAATTAGCATTAAATTAAGACTAAAACCATATAAATTGCGTATAAATTACGGTAATTATCAACAATTTACCAACATTCATACCCAGCTCATTGCATTTTACTTTACTCATTGATATACGGATTTCAACACCTTGTATCATCTGGAACAGTACCCTTACAACAAATATTAATTAACAAAATTATTGATAATTTAATCAGCTTTAAATTAAGACTTAAACCATAAAAATTGCGTATAAATTACGGTAATTATCAACAATTTACCAACATTCATTTCTGGCTCATTGCATTTCACTTTACTCATTGATGTGCGCATTTCAATAACCCGTATCATCTGTAAAAGTACTCCAACAACAAATATTAAAACACGGAATGATCGACAATTTAACTGACTTTAATTTGATATCAAAACAATGCAAATGGCATGAAAACTACGAAAACTATCAACAATTGTTTAGCATCGTGCACTTCCAACTCATCGCATATCAAATTGTACGATTTCAAAGGACTTTACTCATTGATTCCGTTGTTGCAATATGTGTAAACTATTTAAAACACGCCCGCAAACAAAACGACCAATGCAGCATTCTCGAACGATTTAAATTTGTAACATGAACGTCAAGTAAAGTCGACAGCGACTCTAGCACCGAGGTGTCAATGCCAATGCGCATTTGTTTTCGTCCTTACGCGCTGCAAGCTTGCAAATTGCCGCCGCGACTTAAGTCGCACTCGCCATGTTTGTTGAAAGATTGCAAAAAGTTGCAACAAATTACGTAACGACGATTCGACAAACGCGCCGCGTTTAGCTCTGGCTGCACCTTGCTAAACTTCGACTTAAAACGAATCATAATTTATTTAATTAGAATCGAATTAAAACGGATAAAAGAAGGCGGAAAAAAGACGTTGCTTAACAGACGCAATCTCAACGACAGATTATAAGCAGGAAGTGTGAAGTAATTTCTCGTTCGGCAAGTTCCGCGTGCGAATTAAGTCTCGAAGCTTAAGTAAAACAGCGAGTGCAATTCCGGGACCTTGAGCACTTCCGGGCGCGCAAATCGGAATCGGAATTCGGCGCCCGACACGCGAAACAAAACATAAACATGTAAATTTCCGCGGAACGTCAATTTTTAAACGCGTTTTCGGCTCGTGCGCAATTAAATTCCCGTGCGTTAGGTCTTGTGTTCTTCGCGCCTTAAGAAGTGACTCAACTCTGGCAATTAAAGCGTCGAAGGTCGGCGCGTTCGAGCCGAGCGTGAATGAACGGCCGTTCGATGCGGATCCGTCGCGATCGCCGAATATTCGTGGTGCCGAATTCAGGCAGCAAGGCCGAACGGCCGAAAATCACTTTGCATCAGTTGGCGACCGCTCTTAAGCGACTTATTCGCCGGTATCCGACGGCAATCGCGCAGCTATGCGAATTATGCCGCGCGATGTTAATGATCTTGAAGAGTGCAATCGATTAAACGTCCAAATTCGTCAAGTTTAGCGAGTTTCGAGCGCCCGAGAATGCGTTATTGACTTTTAATCACTCGACGACGTCGTCACTCTTGAGCCATCAAGCGTCGGCCGCAAATTAAGCGATAATTTAATGGCGATGCCGTTAGCTCGAAGCTTATGAAATCGGCCATCAATTGGTGTGATTAGATCCAAGTTCGCTTAATTACGCACTTAAGTAATTTTACTTTAAATTCGTCATGGTGGATTAGTGAAAGCAAAAATTGTCGTGGAAATAGTATTTAATTGTGGGAAAAGTACACGCGATAGGAAAGTGGAATAAGTTTCAGTTTATAAAGGATTTAATCGACTTTAAATTTATGTATCTTTTGTTGGGATTCACTAGGGCGTTTGGACAATAGAGGGCGTTTTGTATCGTAACCTCAAATTTTGCTAAATGACAAATGTCTTTGAATTCTAATTAATTACTCATAGATCATTAGGGTTAGAAACTCATACAATATACGGTTGTATAGAGAATTTAATGGACTATTGATGAGATTTTTTTTATTTAAATCCTTTGTGTGGTTCTACCGCTAGATGGTGTTTTGTCTAGTACAGTGATTCTTCACCTTTTTTTTTGTTGCGGCACCTTAAATAATAATTAATTGCTCGAAAACCGTTAGAACTACCGCCGCAAACTAAATTTTTTTAGAAAGACAATTTATTTGGCTATTATCCACCATTTTTTTGTCCTAAATACATTTTAATATGCAGCCGCTAGGGGGCGTTTTGTGCCAGCGCCTCAAACCTCCTAAAATTAAAAACGATAAATTATATCTCCAAATACTAATTAATATCATGAAACACACGAAAGCTGGAAACACAAACTAAACGCCATATTGTAGACAATTAAATTGCGCATCGCACACATATTTTCTAGTCGAAATATCCCGTGCCGTTAAGCCCCTACAGGGCGGTAAACATCAACTGAAACACAAAATGTTTTAGCTCTTCGCAAGATTGAATCAACAAAATCCGAAATGCCGCCACAAAGTGACGCCGATCAAGGGCGACGTCGGCGAAGAAGGTCTCGGCATGTCCGAGCTGGATCGCCAGCTGCTGAGGACCAAAGTGAACGTGATCTTCCACATCGCCGCGACGGTGCGCTTCGACGAGAAGATTCGCACCGCGGTGGGCATCAACGTCCATGGCACTTCGGAGATGATGCGTCTGGGCAAAGAATGCGCCAACCTGGACTCCTTCGTCCACGTGAGCACGGCGTTCTCGCATTGCGTTCGGCAGTTCATCGACGAGCATTATTACGACATGCCGATGAACTACAAAGATCTCACGGCGCTCATCAAGAGCTCCAGCGACGAGAAACTCGAACAACTGTGGTAGGTAATTGGCAGTTCGTTTGTCACGAATGATCTAGACAAATTATATTTGTAGCCTGCACGAACCATGGCCGAATACGTACACGTTCACCAAGGCGATGGCCGAGGAGGTGATCAAGAGCGAAGCCGGGGATTTACCCGTCGCCATCTTCCGTCCGTCGATCGGTGCGTAGCGAAACTCATTCCCGATTTGTGCGTCGACTTACCCCGGCTCCACTTTCAGTCATATCCACCTACGAGGGACCTCTGCGCGGGTGGATCGACAACGTCTACGGCCCCACCGGCGTGATAACCGGCGCCGGACTGGGCATCCTCCGGTCCCTGTACTGCGACGGCAAGAACGTCGCCGAGATCGTCCCGGTCGACTGGGTGGTCAACGCGATGATAACCACGGCGTACGCGAACTCCAAGGCGCAGCGCGCCGCGCAAACGTCCGAAATCGCCCGCCCGCCCCCAATCTACAACTACGTCTCCTCGGTGGAGAACCCGCTGTCCTGGGAGGAGTACACCGAGATGAATCGGCACTACGGCATCAACATCCCGACCGTCCAGGCCTTCTGGTACTACAGCTTCCGGCTGAACAAGTACAAGCCGGTGCACTTCTTCTTCACGATGTTCCTGCAGTGGCTGCCCGCCTTCTTCCTCGACGGGCTGGCCGTGATGGTCGGCAAGAAGCCGCAGCTGGTGAAGATCTACAGGAAGATCGACAAGTTCGCCAGCGTCATCTCGTACTTCTCGATCCGCCGCTGGTTCTTCAAGAACAACAACGTGCAGGACATGTGGACGCGCCTCTCGGACGCCGATCGGCGGCTCTTCCCGTTCGACATCAAGCTGATCGACTGGGAGGCGCACAGCCACATGAACACCTTCGGCGTGCGCACGTACATCATCAAGGACGATCCGGACACGCTGCCGGTGGCGAGGAAGAAGTGGCAGAGGTAAAGAGATCGAGCTGCGGTTTGCCGTACCGCTGATGTTGTTCTTTTGTTGCAGATTATATCTGGCGCATCATGTCATCAAGTTCACGTTCTATCTGGTCGTCCTCCGCGTCGCCTACGCCTTGTTGTCGACGATATTCAACTTAAACTCGTTCTTATTCTAATTAGGAATACGCGGAATGTGTGCAATCGTTTTTCTTTTGTAAAAATTGCTTTGTGCATTGTAAATTATGCAAGGTGCGAATGGTCCGAGTGCTGTTAGGGATGTATATTTATCTATTTTTTAACGAGTGATTGTCGACTAATTAAGTAGTTGTTGTAAGAAGCGTTTAAACCGATAATTTAATGAATAAACTTAGCTGACTGGCTGGCTGGATCGAAGGAGCATACGTTTCCTACATTACCAGAAACAACACATCGAATGCGGTTGTATTAGAGGGTTGTTCCGGGCGCTAAAATTGCCGGTCTTTGATTATAAACAAAGCAATGTTTCTAATCGTTTCTTAATTTGAATTTGAATTTGAATTTAAAGCTGAATGCAGATTTCTAGAATTAGTAGTCGAGAGATGTCGCTGCGATCGACACATTTCGAATAAACAAAAACAAATAGGACACGAGAAGTTAACAAACAAACATTATTGCTAACATTAATCAATTCCACAACGCAATCTCGCCTAAGAACCACAACAAACCTCGAATTAACATTAAAATTGTTGCCGTGCATTTCACGCAACGCCTTGCCAACCACACCCTATCAAACGCCGGTTGGGAAGGGTCGCGGATTTCAAATTCTGGGCATCCCGACCATCAGGATCTCTTCTAATCCTTTGCAAAATGCCTGAAACTCGTCCACATACCGAGCCGTGATGTAGAAATTTACAAAACTGTGAGCCCATTGTTTAAGAACGACCTTTGTTATCCAAAACATTTCGAGAAAGGCAAACGCAGCGACAACGCATTGAGCGCGAGTGGGGTAGCGATAGCCGGCCGCATTAACCGTTTATGACTCAGTGGGTGTATTACGACGATTACGACCGCGCGTTGCGAGCAAACAGAAGCGAACGGCTTCGTAGAAAGCCGGCGGGTGTTTACAGTTCGAGTGCCGTTCTTGTTTTCGTTCCTGAGCCATCCGAAGCGACCGTTCAGTGCGTCGCATTCTCCGTCGGTTAGTCGTCCGACCGACACCAGCACGACAGCCAGCTAACTTCAGTCGCTAATCAGCCGTCGCGTTAATCACGATTATTGCGCTGTGTGGACAAAAAAAACGCGTGAAATGTCGACGAACGATGCGAAAACGGTAAGTCCTCACTAAATTCTACTCGTTTCAGCCTCTCATTTAGCCAAAAACGCGAAAATTTGTTTAGT
This sequence comes from Ecitodaemon sp. MM-2014, assembly GCA_030557295.1. NCBI lineage: Eukaryota > Metazoa > Arthropoda > Insecta > Coleoptera > Staphylinidae > Ecitodaemon > Ecitodaemon sp. MM-2014. Next base: position 2,758 of record JARRAA010021631.1, on the reverse strand, counting down.
GAGGTTACATTTTGTCAGCTAGGGATTTGCGCGTCGTTAAATCGCATTTACTCGCACAATTAATGTCGTATCATAGTTCTCAGGGCTGGAAACGCCCGGGTACGTCGGCTTCGCCAATCTGCCCAACCAGGTGCATCGCAAGTCAGTGAAGAAAGGCTTCGAATTCACCCTCATGGTTGTCGGAGAGAGTGGCCTGGGCAAGTCGACGCTCGTAAACGCCTTGTTCCTCACCGATTTGTATCCGGAGCGCGTTATTCCCGACGCTATAGGTAAGTGTTACTTTTCTACAATGTGTTTGGTTCGTTCATTTCAATCTGCGCTTGTTGAACAGAAAAGAGCAAGCAGACCGTTAAGCTGGAGCCGTCGACGGTGGAGATCGAGGAGCGCGGCGTGAAGCTGCGCCTGACCGTCGTGGACACGCCCGGCTACGGCGACGCCATCGACAACACGGACAGCTTCACCGAGATCATCTCCTACATCGACGACCAGTTCGAGCGCTTCCTGCGCGACGAGTCCGGCCTGAACCGCAAGAACATCATGGACAACCGCATCCACTGCTGCTTCTACTTCATCTCGCCGTTCGGGCACGGCCTCAAGCCGCTGGACCTCGAGTTCATGAAGCAGCTGCACAACAAGGTGAACATCGTGCCCGTCATCGCCAAGGCGGACGTGCTCACGAAGAAGGAGATGACGCGGCTGAAGACGAAGGTGCTGGAGGAGATCGCCGCGCACGGCATACGCATCTACACGCTGCCGGAGTGCGACTCCGACGAGGACGAGGAGTACAAGGAGCAGGTGCGCCAGCTGAAGCAGGCGGTGCCGTTCGCCGTGTGCGGCGCGAACACGCTGATGGAGGTGCGCGGGCGGAAGGTGCGCGGCCGGCTGTACCCGTGGGGCGTCGTCGAGGTGGAGAATCCCGACCACTGCGACTTCATCAAGCTGCGCACGATGCTCATCACGCACATGCAGGACCTGCAGGAGATCACGCAGCAGGTGCACTACGAGAACTACAGGTCGGAGAAGCTGGCCAAGGGCGGCGGGCCGGCGCCGCCCCGACGAACGTACGTTTTGCGCGCATTGATGCACCGCTCTTTTCTGAACGACTTTCTTTTAGGATCATCGATGAGAAGAACGGTGCCTTACACGACAAGGACAGGATCCTGCAGGAGAAGGAGGCCGAGCTGAAGCGGATGCAGGAGTTGCTCGCGCAGATGCAAGTCAAGATGGCGCAGCAATAAACGCCGCCCTTGTGTCGTCTCGTCTTCGTTTACTCCGCCCGGTTTTGTTTAGATTAACGCGCCGAATGTTTGGACGTTCGTAGCCAGACCTAAACTTCCAACTCGAACTTATTTCCACCACCAACTCGACTATGGTACATATCAGTCTTTACGCTGATCGGTTCCTGATTAATTCGCTAGTTTTTAGCAAGTCGGTGTAAATATCGAGGCGCATTTTGATTCGACTTAGGAATATCGCAAATGATTAGAAAAGACTGCCCCACAATCTCATTTATTGTACTCTAATCGTACTCGAGGTACTTAAACATTTGCCGAGAAGCAAGACGGACTCGTAATGCGTAATGTTTGTGATAAAAGCATTTATTAGCATGTCGAACGAGAGTATTTAGCTTTGATACACTTTATGGAGTAAGGAACGATGCCATATGCTTGCAGTTTAGTAGTTATTACTATATATTACCATATTTTTATACCCTCGACATTGGTCGATTATTATCATTAATAATATTTGATTGATCGGTGTGTCAGGCGCCGAAATTATTTTTTAATATTCGCTGCGACGTGGCCAGCCGGAAGCGGATTATTTTTGTACGATTTTAACTGTGCTGTATAGTGATTAGCGACTAATTAGTAACTAACTGTATACTTATTATTATTGTATTGAACAGCGCTGCCTTTTTGCATTTTTTAGTCGAGTTGACGACGAGGCAAAGACTCGATTACTTTTTATGGACGACGCCGAAGTTGCGCATTGAATAATTGAATAGTTAATGAACGATTAACGAGTATTAAGTATGCGAAGTCAAAGAATATATATTCCTATCGAGACTAAGGCATGAAACTTCCGATGTAATGTGGTAATGTGGTTTTTGTCGTTTGTTTATTGATGCATTACAAAGTGTTCCTTAAATGTTTCGGTGTCGTTGTGCCGACGGTTTAGGGTGGCATTTCTGCCCTGGCCCTCAACGTTTGCCGATTTTTTAACTTTTGCAAAACTTTTATTACAGAATCGACTGTAACATGCGCTCTAGGAAAGATGCTTTGGCAATTTTCACTCCATTTCTTAGCAGAAGAGTAGTTTCTTCAATTTTAGCTGGAATTGTCCCAGAATTTCTACTGGAAGTGGGTCAAAATGGCCCCCAAAGTTGGCCAATTTTTTAAATTTTCCAAAACATGCCTTGCAAAATCGACTGTAACGTGCGTTCCAGAAAAGATATCTTTGTTATTTTCACTTCGTTTCGTACTAGGAGAGTTGTTCTTTAAATTTTAGTACGAGTTGTCCCAGAATTTCTACCGGAAGTGAGTCAAAATGGCCTCCAAAGTTTGCCAATTTTTGAATTTGTTCAAAACACGTCTTGCAAAATCGGCTGTAACATGCGTTCTAAAGGACACAGTTTCATTATTTTTACTTCATTTTGTAGCAGAAGAGTTGTTCTTTAAATTTTAGTACGAGCTGTCCCAGAATTTTTACCGGAAGTGGGTCAAAATGGCCTCCAAAATTTGCCAATTTTTGAATTCTT